>CM076575.1:1346240012-1346388653 GCA_034641835.2 Pinus albicaulis | reverse complement strand
TTAGTAATTGTATTTATTGCGAATTGACAATTAAATTATAATAGATTTGTTCACTCTTAAAAAAAACAATAAAATTACATTATTACATACCTATACATAAAAGAAAAATAATAAGACAAATAAGATATTTTTAAAAATGAAATTTTACCTTTTGTATACAATAAAATATTAAGTTTAATATTTCTCAGATATGAAATTAAATTGCAATTTTATTTCCCAAATATGAAATTTAATTGCAATTTTATTTCCCAAATATGAAATTAAATTGCAATTTTATTTAATATATAGTATGCACCAAATTAGAATTACATAAGATTCTTAAGAAATATATTCAATTTTGGAGATAAAATTAATAATAATTAACACCTCACAAATTATCATCTTACTTCACGTAAATTTGTAGTTAAAATGTATTTACCCTAAATGTGCTTATCACCAAAATAAATAAAACCTATTGCAATTTCGGCTAAAACTAAAATGAACTTTTCTTCTTCATTTCTAAGAGGCAAAAGTGTGCAGTTTAAATCACGTGGAATACTATTTTTGAGAGACCCAAGTTTTCGTTTCAGGTTGTGATGGTTGGGTGACCAAGCGGAGTTTGTAGTACTTCCAAAGCAACAGGGATTTTCTAAAACCATTTGTACAATAAAAGAAATCAATTCTAGTGGATTTCATGTCATTTTCGGGCAAAGTTTTGTGGCTAAATTCGGAAGAAAGGGTCAAAATGGTGCCTCTTATTTGATGGCAGCCAACGAAATTCTCTGTTCTATAAGTCCAACTATCGTCTTTTGGTCTAGGTTTTGGTTCGTACAGACTTAACCACGTTTACGTCTAGTGCTCATTGTATAATCTTCGATAGGGATAGCGTGTTGGGTTAAGGTACACAACCAACAACAGTGTCATAGTCTAACTATACTGCTTTTTTGCTTTGAAAATCATGGAAATTTCGGTAAGATTTTAATGAAATTTGACCGGATTTTTTGTAAATCCAAGTTATCGCTATCAAACTTCAAGATTTTGGGTGCCTTTGAGGTTTTTGATGGTGGTTAATCGATTTCCACCATCAAAAAAATAATTCATACACTTCTACTGCAAGATTTCTTAAAAAAATTTGCTTGAATTCCGACCACTTTTGACTAGACAATTCCTCTGCCTTCGTAGAAAACTTCGTTCGTTACCTCATCTAAATGACATGACGGACAAGAAGTAAATTCCAGTGCACTTTGTTTTATATTTTACGCATGTTGGTGGCTTGATTTCACAATCTACCAAATTTTCTAAGATCAGGCATTATGCACATCGTCAGACCTTCTGGGTCGTCCGGGCCCACCGATGCCTATGTCGTTTTCGTTTTCTTGAATCAATCCGGAAATTTTTTCAGCATACAAGATTGCTGCCAAAATATCCGGCAGGGCAAGTTGGCGCCTTTATCTGCCAAGGAATGATGCCCTCCAATAATGGCGAGCTTTCCATTGGGCGAACGTTTGAGAATAATCTTTATATAAAGTTTTGAATTGCAAAACACACCATCATATGATATTGACATTATACCAGCCTAGATCCATCTTAACTCCGGATCTATCAAGCGCCGAGAGGGATCAAATCTCTCAAGGTGAAAACCTTTCCTCAAGTTTTGCACTCAAAAAAGAGGTTTTTCACCTCAAGAGATTTGATCCCTCTAGGCCCTTGATAGATCCGGAGTTAAGATGGATCTAGGCTAGTTTCTAATCGTATTTGATATATTTTTATTTATTTACCTTATCTCTTTATACCTCTTTTATATTTACTTATTTACCATACCTATTTTATAAATTTATTATTTGGCCCATGGTAGTATTAATAATTTGTCATGGTATTTGGCCCATGGTAGTATTAATAATTTGTCATGGTATTTGGCCCATGGTATTAATAATAATTTGTCCCATAGGCTTCACCTAGATAAAACCTGTTTTTGAGTTTTTGTAAATATAAAGTGGTTTATTGAGTAAATATAAAAATCGGTTTTATTTATTTACCATACCTCTAGTTTATTTATATTTTTATTTATTTACCATACCTCCTGAGTAATATAAAAAGAGGTTTTATTTATCTACCATACCTATGGTTTATTTATATTTTTACGTATTTACCATATTTTATTTATTTACCATATCTCTTTTTTGAGTGTTAGTAAACTCTTCATATTTTAAGTTTATATGGTTTAAATTTATTTTTAATAAATTTTTAATTGTTCATTTATATGTTTATGTAAGCTATTGTTCAAGCCGACATTTCTTTTTGGCTTCCGACATCCTTACACATCGGGGTCATACTGGGCTGTAGAATGCGCCTCTCGGCGCAATGACTTATATTTATGGAGGGAAAGGAATGGACTTGAATGAGTGAGAGATTGTGTACTACAACAAACAAAGAGTATTGTTTTTTCTTTACCCCATATAAAAAAATACAACTTATTTATAAATGTATATATACAAGTATAACTTACGTATAAATTATGTAAGGTAATATAAAAAAGTTTTAACATTATTTTAATATTTTATTGTATTGATTAAAATTGGAATATTTTATTGTATTGCTTAAAATTGGAAGGAAACTTGTTTGTAATGAGATATTTAGTAAAAATTATTATTATACTATTAATTATATTCTTGATGAATTAAATGTTTTTCAAATCACAATTCCAATAAAAAACACTTTTTGATTTGTGGTAAGGATTTTTCAAAAGTATTTAATTTGGATTAAAAAAAAAGTTGGTTGTGGCTTTTTTGGAGTTGAATACTAGAAATATTTTATTTTATTTTATTTTTTTATTTTTTATTTATATATTTATTTGTTTTATTATTTATTTATTTATTTATTTTATTTTTATTTTTTATTTATTTATTACATTGGTTCTATTTGGTAATTACACTTTGTATCTTGTTCATGTTATTTTCGTTGTCCATATAAAGGAACAACCATCTACCGAAATGCATGGGTTCCCAACCGCTGCAATCGCCAGTCTACTAGGAAGTCTTTCACATACATGGTTCATCCAACCTCTCGATGAACTCCCCCTAGATATTTCACCTCATGGAGTCTAAAACCAATACGATCCACCCAAGTGTATCTATCCTGCATGACACACTCTTCCAGGGTGTAAAAACTCTCTGACAGAGGGAACATATAACAAAGGGGTGTGCATGCCTCTCTGGGTCTTACAACACGTACAAACAATAAATTACATGTAGATTTTCTCTAATTACAAGTTGTGACTCGTACTCTACCCTGGTCATGAGTCTATTCTACAAACATAAACAGACTTTGACTACATCATTCATATGTTAGAACACACCACTACTTTGGCTTTGTACTTTCAGTCTTTGGCATCTTCATTTTTTACTTTGGAATACTGGTCTGCAAAGTCTAGTTGTGGTCAAACATAAGGAAAGGATATGTCGACGTCCATATAAAGGAGCAACCTTCCATCAGAATGCATGGGTACCAACCGCTGCAACCGCTAGTCTCGTAGGATGTCCTTCGCATACATGGTTCTGTCAACCATTATCACTGCATACATGTTCTTGTATTTACATATCCCCCTCCAATGTGGGTTTTATTGGATGACCCTAACCATGTTAAAAAAATGTTTAAATGGATTAATATAAATCCCACTGGTCAGCTCCTCTCTATCGCAAAGGGCAGCGATCAATGACTCAGCGCTCAGGTAGGCAGCGTAGATTGCTCCTCTAGGTAGGCAGGCAGGCAGGCACTCCCCCTCACACACCAGCAACGGTGGCACCACAGGTAAATAGGCAGGCAGCGCGAGGCTCCTCCTCACACAACAGCTCTTCTCTAGCACGGACCTGTTTCCAGTCCACTTCACTGTTACACGTGGTTTCTGGCTGACCACAAACCGACACTACAAAATGGTTTATGGCTGACCACGAACCTGTAGTTACAAAGTGGTTTTGAGATTACCACGAACTTTACGAGGATACACATGCCTTACAAGGCTTACAACACAACTCCAACTCTTGGAGTTATCAAGTACATACTATACAACGACCACTACAAAAAACATCCTAGACTTGCTTACAATTAAATGTATGACTCATAATACAACATGCTATTGAATCTATTCCAAGAAACTCACACAAAACAAAATTTCACTTTCGTTGTCCATCATAATCGATGTTTTTGCTCCTTCACCTCATCTTTTCATTGTTCATATCTTAGGCATCTTTGTCTTTGTCAAATAAATCCTTGGAACTCCATGCTTATCCTATCATTTGTTAGAGTCGCGAATTTTAACAAATTAACTTTACCTACATTGAGTTAGCTAGGCTTAATAAGGGTCAATAATTTTAAACATGATTCCCGGAAACAAAATTAACTTTTCAGAACATCAAATTTCTCTATCTCTGCCCAAAGATAACTATTTCCCAAACAGCAACCATTCTTCTCCAATGATACCTCTGAGGGGTCCACCGATAAAGAAACGGATCGACGACTTTTCAACAGGTCTCATTGTAGTGCATTCCAACACAGATGATCCAGATATAGGCACTCACAACCACATGAAGAGAAACAATAACAAATTGTCTCTCTCAAAACAAGAATCCAGGACTGCACGACCTGATCCTCCATTGTCCACAAATTCATTGTTAACATGTATAAAATTCAACGATTTTACACACAAAGTTATCGTTTCAGTATCTAATTCCCTGGCATCGCAACATAACTCCACTTCCCTTATTCACAAAATCAAGGTTGGTGACTGCTCCAAGCATGCCTCCTCATGCTCGCTGCTAGGCTGCAACAACGAAGACCCACTGTCGAGCTAATTTCCTCATAATTGAACATGCATACTTGCAATCGATTAACAACTTTCAAACAAACAACTGAATTTATATCTGCTTGCTACACAAGTAAAGACACTTCAGGCACTTTGTTTCAACTTGCATGTTTCCATCACAATCTACTCCCTTGATCACATTGGGTACACACAAGCTCTATTATCCTCCAATATCTGATGTAGCTCAAGCCCAATCCTTTGATGTCATTTTGACTGTCATGTCTTCATCATATCCTGCAAATTTGTTTACTGTTGGAATGACGAATTCCAACACACACTCAGAATTGTGACAATAATTGGTCACACCAATGTCACTTAAATTACAACCATTTTACATTGTCATGACACGTACACAACAATACATTGCAAATTTAAAACAACATCATCTAGAAAAATGAATGGCTTTAAAACCAAAGAATTAAAAACATTTGGACGGTAGCATAAACTTCTCCCTCAGTGTATTCCACGATGGTTGTCATTTCCTCTGCTGTTGGAACCTCCACCTCAAGCCAAACCTGGGTTTTGGAGGGGCCTTTCCATCCATCAAAAGGAAATGATTCCTCGTCCAGAGCTTCCAATATCCAAATCAAAAAACTGAAATTTTATCTCTACGCCCAACAGCCTTCATGTTCCTTCCATAGATCTGTTTAAGACAGACGATCAAATCCTTGCGGGCCAAGAAGTAGAAAATGAAATTTTGCAGGTGGACGTTAACCGTATTCAGGATATTGTAAGACTGGACTCATTTGATGAAGGCATAGGGAAGATTGCTTCAAAATGGAACGGATCTGGTCTATGAGAACGGAAAAGGAGCATGTTATGGCTGCTGTCGTCCCTCATTAACCATTCCTGCCTTCCGAACTCTGGCTTCTAGGTAATCGGAAATGGCTTGTTTATACATTCCTCCAAGCCCATCGGGAGAGGAGAAGAGATCACTATTCCATATTGTGATGTCCTTGTTCCCTTGTCGCAGCGCCAAGCCAAGTGCGAGAACTGGGGTTTCAAGTGTAAATGTAGGAGATGTATTTTGGAGCACTCTTTCAGGAAATCCATGGACCCCATAATTAGCTCAAGGTTTGAGCAATTGAATGAAAAAGCAAAAGAGTTGATGTTTGCAGCAAGGTCTCAACAAC
Organism: Pinus albicaulis; assembly: GCA_034641835.2. NCBI lineage: Eukaryota > Viridiplantae > Streptophyta > Pinopsida > Pinales > Pinaceae > Pinus > Pinus albicaulis. Next base: position 1,346,382,683 of record CM076575.1, on the reverse strand, counting down.
AGCAACCCGCCGATATGAATCTTTGGGAACATGTGAAATTTGCAAGGGTTTTTCAAGGGGCAGAGGATATCATCAAGAGTTCCCATTTTTTTTTTTTAAATGGAAGAGGAGAAACTCTGGATTTGTGCATCTTTTTCGTCTGCCTACCTCCTATCTACAAATTTTATCTACTTCTCCGAGGAGAAACTTAAGGAGGTTGTTCAAAGCACGGTGCCGGGAGACTTACCGTATTTGGTCGCGGAAACAGAGAAGTTAAAATGTTTCCAGCAGTCGATGGCGGATGATATTGAAGCACAACGTGCAACAGACCAGGCGGCGATCTGTTGCACACCACAACTATGGCATCCACCACGCTTCACGATGGGATCACCATGCTACCGCTGCGCCAGTCCATAAGTTCTCAACGTCGAAAGACACCACACATACACATAGGATCTGAAGGACAGTCTATAGAGATATGTCCATGACCCCCACAGACATTGCAGTAAATTATCTTGAAATCATCAAACCCTCCATGTGGTGTTGAGTGGCTGACAACGTTCAACAGTGTTGTCTTTGCTATGAATCTACATGATCCATTACTATGATGCAGTCCTCACCATCACTGCGCCCTCCATGATAAGACGCAGGACCACCCATGGTCCCGCCTCATGACTCGATCCAGTAGATCCACACTCGCTTGAATATGAGAAAGTGCAGACACTTTCCTGCAAATCAAACCACACACACATCGGCAAGGGCTATCCACCCTCAGGGCTCTCTGCCACGCATAAGATGCAACGCACTCAGATCTATTACCTCACATCAGTCCGATCCTTACACACAGCACATGTGTCTCTAATCGTTGCAAATGATGGAAAAACTTAAAAAACTAAATCAAAATATACCCTTTCTTATTTCCCTCAGCCCGGGAGGGGCTGAGGTCCAGGCCCATATGGGCTCTGATACCAAGATGAAATCTCAGATACACACTGTATTCTATTAATCAAATAGAGTTACATATATACATGATGTATTGTCTCAAGATAGGGAAGCTATCTTGGACGCACAATAAGTTGGTTGAGAGAATATCTCAACCTCACACCAAACTAGGAACTTAGGTTTATCTAACTCCTATTGAATAGGAACAGACTCTATACATAGAAAGTCACAACTGAAGACAAGTAGGAATTACACATTCCAACAAATTTTTATTTTTTATTTTTAGTTTTTTTCTTTTTTCTGGTCATGGGCTATTTTTTTTTATTTACTATTAAATAATGATGAAAAGATAAAACCTAGGTAAATGATTTCCAAATGATGCTCATCATTGTTGCCTATCTATAATCGTAAACAATATATGAGGGTGTCTATGCTTATGAGTGGAAATATGTTCCACTTACCTTTGAAGTGGAAAATTATTTTGTTGGTAGTGTAAAAGATTAGGTGAATACCATACTAGAGAGTTCATACAAAAGCTCCATACATCTACTAAATGTTTTTCAAATCCCAACTCCAATAAAAAGCACTCTTTGATTTGTGGTAAGGATTTTTTAAAAGTATTTAATTTGGATTAAAAAAAGGGGTTGTGGACTTTTTTTGGTTGAATGCTAAAAATATTTAATTTGTTTTGTTGGGTCATGGTCTATGTTTTTTAGTTTACTATTAAATAATGATGAAAAGATAAAACCTAGGTGAATGATTTCCAAATGATGCCCATTAGTGTTGTCTATCCATAATTGTAAACAATAAGGGTGTCTTTGCTTATGAGTGGAAATATTTTCCACTTACCTTTGAAGTGAAAAATTATTTTGTTGGTAGTGTAAAACATTAGGTGAAGACCATACTAGAGAGTTCATACAAAAGCTCCATGCATATGAGGGTCCATTAGATGATGAAGAATTATAAAAGTTTCTATTGCTGGCAACCGATGTAGCAAATGATCCAATTTCTGGCACTGTTGGCGGAGCAGCACAACTGATATCTGGGCATCCCTTTGGCCACTGTAAGGCTTGCAAAGCAGTTGTGTTCAATGCAAGAGGTTAGATGGAAGCCCTATTTAGGGTTGAGCCTAGTTTGCCACTTTCTATAGGGCAGTAGGTGGTGTGTGGAGGAAGGGTAGGGATTGATGTATCTTTCTTGACTTTCCTAACCAAGCTTATCAAATGTAGATTGCAAGCTCAGTGTGCTTTGGATATTGATTCAGTTGCAACTTTAGGGGTAACAGGAGTGGCAGCTTCTATTAAACACAATGGTTGTCCTAAGATCCAAAGATTCGAATGAGCGAGAGGATTGTTCAAGGGCTTTATGAAACAACCACATGTTTGATATGTATAGACAAACTATGGGACTTTCATCATATCAATATTTCAAATATTATTTTAATTATGTATTGTCAACTTAACACAAACACACTAAACAACATAAATCTAATACAACAATTATTATTTCAAACCAAAGTACAATTTTTCCAATTTAATAATCCTATCGGCCTCTCTTTGCACCTTTTGGGGCAATTGCTAGTTATATAAGAATATCATTGGCAAAACAATGGATTGTCAAAACCTGAAGTCCAAAAACCGCAAATTGTAAATTGACTATTTTACCTCAATTTTATTTTAATTTTTTATTTAATTTTATTTTTTCAATTTTATTTATTTTTATTTGTATTTTTATGTAATTTGGCCAAGTTAAAATGTTTACATAATATAACAGGACACAACAGTATAACATCTCTTCCATATTGGGTTAGAGAGCACCTCTTGGAAGAATACTATTGGAAAAACCATAGGTTGTCAAAACGTGGAGCCCAAAATCCACAAACAATAAATTGACTATTTTACTTCAATTTTTTTTGTTTTTTTGTTTTTTGTTTTTGTTTTTGTTTTTTTGTTTTTTAATGTAATTTGACCAACTCAAAATATTTACATAATAAAACAAGGTAGGACATTACAGCGTCTCTTCCATATTGAGCTGGAGAGAACCTCTAGAAAAAATAACAGTGGCAAAACCATAGGTTGTCAAAACCTGTAGCCCAAAAACCGCAAACGGTAAATTGACTATTTTACTTCAATTTTTTTGTTATTATTAATTTTAATTTTTCAATTTTATTTTATTTTTACCACGTCAAGTTTTTTACATAATATAATAAAACATGATATTACAACATCCCTTCCATAGTAGGCTAAAGAGTGTCTCTCGGCCCAATAACATTTGTATCTAGTTATTTATTTTTATTTAATTAAGTTTTATGTCATTTAAGAACCAACTTGTATTTTTTAATTTTTAAATGTAATTTTATGGTATGTTCTTTCGTGACAACTTCTCATCCATAAGCTACTTTCAATGTAATAAATACTAATATAGATTGTTAAGCCACATGTTAACCCTAAAACCCTTTAGTTAGCCCTATATATTGAGTGATTACATTTTTATTGTTATGTAGGCTACAATGTCTTATGGTTCCATTTTATTTTAATTGTACCATTTGTCTCATATATATACTAAGGACACATAGACTTAGGGTCATCAAATATTGTCTTGTACAATATATTCATTGTAAAAAGAGGTTCCCACCTCGAAGAGGATTATAACTATTGGTTTCTTATCATTTTTAAGGTGCAAGGTTCATAACATTTGGTATTAGAGCTCATGATCCTAGGGTTTTTCTACTTCAAATAAGTCATCATGGCATTTTCACTCAAGAAAAATTGGGTAGGTTTTAGATGATGAAATTTGACAAATATTGAGGAGAAATCTTGCATAATATTTGGTTCAAATTTCATATCTTAGTTTGCTATATTTTTGGCGATATGCTTCAAGGAAGTTAGGGTTCATGAATGCTCATAAAATTAATCCCAAACAAGTGAGTTCAACATTTTCGCTATAATTTTTTTCCCAGGGGGTTTAGGTAGTGAAACTTAGACCACACTGAGGTGGAATTTTCATAAACATCTACTTCAAATTTCAACTTTTGTTTCACTATAATTTCAAATATATGCTCTAGAGAATTCCAATTTCCTTAATGCTCTTGAAAGCAGTTTCAAACAGTTTAGTTTAGCATTTCTGCAATAAATTTTTTGATGGGAAAATTTAACTAGTGCAACTTGGGCCGCATTAAGGAGAAATATAAACAAACATCTAGTTCAAATTTCAATTTTTGGTACACTATAACTTCAGAGTTATACCCTATGGAAGTTAAGGATTGTGAACAATTCTGAAATAAATTTTAAACATGTAAGTTTGGTATTTTTCTATATATATTTTTTATGGGACTTTCATACTATGAAATCTTTGGGGACTTCAAGAAACATACAAAAGTACATCATATGAAAATTTCATAATTATATTTGAAGAATTGGACACATGGCACACTATACAAGTTTTCCCATGGGAAGAGGCAAAAAATTGGCAACTTTTAGGAAATTTACCATGACTTTCACTCATAACATCAAATTTTGGCGACACTTGTGGATTTGAAAAAAATACATATCGGAATATTATAGAACAGAGTTTCAGATTTATAAGCACTCATATCTCAAAGATATATCAAGAAAAAAATCAATCATTCAGATTTTCTCCAAATTAAGGTACAAGACTTACAAGTGACCTAAATTATTGATTAGAATATCCCCTTTTTCATGATTGAAAGGTATGACAAATGGTGCAACTTACTATCTTCAGAGGCAAGGGGCCCTCCTTCTTGCATAAAAGTTTCACCAATGCCAAGAAACTTTAAAGTAAAAAGATATCATTATAGTTTGAAGTACTTCTTGGAGCAAAGACTATCTTATGAACAATAAAAAAAATGGGTCACAAAGATGTTGGGTTATGACTTGGAAATCATCTAAAAAAGGGGAAAACAAAATATTGTGGAAGATGCATTGCCAAAGGAAGGAGGAAGACAAAAATGTTTTACTATGTTCTATTTCCATTCTACATTATGACTGGGTGGAAGAAGCAAGGATAGATGAAAGCAAGATGAGAGGATGTGCAAGACATTCAACAACTACAAGAGGACCCAATCCAATAGAAAATTTTATGTGGAAAAATAATTTGTTATGGTATTAATATCACTTAAACTTATGCAAGAATTTTCAACTCAAACATAAGGTCCTTTTGGAATTACGCTCGTGTAGGAGGACAATTAAGGTTCTCGAAGACATATCATAGGATCAAGAAATATTATTTTTGGGAAGGTCTTAAATAATATGTGCAAATGTTTGTGGTGGAATATGTGGTATTCCAACAAAATAAGGTAGAGACAACCAAGACAATAAAGCTCCTTCAACCATTATCCATACCAAGGCAACGTTGGGAAGAAGTTTCAATGGATTTTATTACAGGTTTACCCAAATATGAAGCAAAGAGTGTCGTTATAGTAGTGGTAGATAAAACAACAAAATATACCATTTTTTGCCCTCTTTATCATCCTTTGAAAGCAAGTACATTGGTAGAAGCTTTCGTGGAAAGATTCCAAAAGACACATGGAATACCAATGATTATTGTAAGTGACAAAAATCTATTTTTCACTAGAAATCTTTGGGTTAAATTATTTTTTTGTTTGGGTACTCAATTGGCTCACAACTCATCTTACCATCCCCAATTTAATGGACAAATAAATATTGCAAATAAATGTTTAGAAGTATATCTATGTTGTTTTGCGTCTCATAAACAATCATGACAGGTCAGATGGTTGCCCATGGAATAATGGTGGTACAACACATCCTTTCATACCTCATAAAAAATGTCACCATTTTATGGATATCCTCCTTCATCCAACACATCACCCTTGAAAGGGACTACAAAGGCTCAAGTTGTAGAGGCCCGCATACGACACCAACAAGAGGTTCTCAAACTATTAAAAGAAAACTTGTTTATGGCACAAAATGGGATAAAACAACAAGCATATCAATATCACAATGAAAGGGAATTTGAAGTGGGGGACTAGGTATATGTGTGAGACTACAACCATATAAACAAATGTCCCTCAAAAAACAAAATAAGGACAATAAATTAGCACTGAGGTATTATGGCCCATATAAGGTGTTGAAAGGGATTATAAGTACGACTTACAAATTGGAGTTGCCTCCATCTTCATGTGTACATCCAATCTTATGTTTCTTGTACAAGAAGGTAATTGGTGACAAGTTCCTAGTCCAAACTATTCTACCATAAATATATTAAGAAGGGAAAATAATACTAGGACCAGAAACAATATTGGAAACAAGGACTAAGCAACTGAGAAATCGAGCAATTATTGAGTCCCTCATCAAATGGAGGAACCTATTAGTGGAAGAAGCAACATGGGAAGATAAGTTGTTCATGCAGAAACGCCCATAGATAGTCAAGTATTGAGGAAAACACTACTTTGAAGGGGAGGGAAATGTTAACCCTAAAACCCCTTATTAAGTGTTAGATATTAAGTAATCACATTTCTATTGTTATATTGTTATGTAGGCTAGAACCTCTCATGGTCCCATTTTATTATAATTGTACTCTCTCTCTCTCTCTCCACACACACACATACATATATATATCAAGGAACCAATTATTGTCTTGTATATTATATTCATTGTAAAATGAGGTTTCTCTCTCTCGAAGATTGTAATTATTGGTTTCTTACCATTTTTAAGGCATAAGGTTCATAACATAGACCCATCTCAACCACAAGTCTAGCAAACACCGAATGCGTTCAAATATCTTAAGGTGTAAATCTCTTTTTGAGTGCAAAACTTGAAACTTTTGCACCTCGAGATATTTCATCTCTCTTGCCACTTAAGAGATCCATGGTTAAGATAAATCTCTCTCTCTCTCTCTCTCATGTGTAATTTCTCATCATTTAAATTGAATTTTTGAATGTATAAATTGATTCAATGCCTTGAACACTTGGAAATATTTGCTATATTTCGTATGACCTAAAACTATACCTAAAAAAGTGCTATCATGTAGAATAGTGAGACTATTTTAAATGGTTTAACCATAAGAAATTTATTTGTTTTACTTAACATGGACATTAAAATATTTTATTTATGAACACGTTGAATTTTTTTAGAATTATTAATATTTTTAAAATGCCATGTATTAATTTTATATTAAAAATTGAATGAAAATTGAAATGGTCAATTGGGGTTGTCTGGGGTGGTTGGGAAAATTCATTGTTATCTTACCCACCCATGTTCAAAGCTAGTGACATGATGAGCATTGTTGTAATGGCTTCATGCCTATAAAATATTGTTGTATTCTCTTCATGCCTTGCGAAATCTTAAGTGAGTAGACTTGTGGGTTGACACAGTACCAACAACCTCACCCTAGCTCTCAGGTTGAGAGAGGGGTTGATTTCTATCCTCGTAAAATAAAAATAAAAATATAATGATTTTTTTTAAGTATAAGAATTATACACCTTCTTTGTACTCTAAAGTGAAAATATAAGGCCTACAGAGTGTAGAATAGATGGTGACAGGGTGTTCTGTTAAGGCACTTTGTGGTGAAAAGGTTACTAGTTTGAAACCTGTGGGAAAATATCCAACCATGCTAAGGGCTAGTGTGGCCTAGGCCGGGTGCAATTCCAAGATTATTTTGACGGCTTAGATGCCTGTGAGTGGCGACTACTCAAGCCACAAGTTAGGCATGCCAGTCATCTCATGACTCACAATACCTAACAAAAAAATGTGAAAATATAAGGATTTTTTTACTTTTGATTACTTCATCTATTTTCAACTTGGATATAAAATTATGGCGTTTCACATGGACATAAGAAATATTTCATTTATGGTTGAGCATGAGAGTAAAATAATTTTACCACTTCTCCTTCATACTTGGTTGTAATATCAACAATGAACAAATCGATCATAATGAGAGTGAGATTATTGATGCTATATAATTCTTTAAATAACATTAACAAAATATAGCAAGAGTGAGACTATTGATGTTTTATAATTATTTTAATTAAAACTAACCAAATATGTATATTCATTTTTGTTTATTTATTGCAACCGACATTGTTTTTATTTAGAGAATATATATATATATATATATATATATATATATATATATATATATATATATATATATATTTAAAAGGGACACATGTCAACTCTGGACATCATCAGTGCAGGGGGAGTGCAAGTCCACCAGGAAAAGATTCACGCTATCATTGGGTGGAAAACACCTAAGAACCTCATGGAGTTAAGAGGATTCATGGGGATATTCAATTATTATCGACGATTTAGTAAGGGCCATTCCTAGATGGGGGAACCCATGACAATTTTGACAAAGAGATGGGCTTTCAAATTGGAAGAAGATGCGCAATGCACTTTTGAAAGGTACAAGGAGGTAATGATTTCTTGTCTCATTCTCACACTTCCAAGTTTCTCACGGCCTTTTGTTTTAGAGTGTGATGCCTCAGGGGAAGGCATAGGAGCAATATCGATGTAGGATGGCCATCCAATAACCTTCAAAATTCAGAAGTTAAGGGACCCAGAGAGGCTCTACTTTATATATGACAAGGAAATGTTGGTCATAATGCATGCACTAGCAAAGTTCAAGTACTACTTTATGATAGGAAGATTCATGGTCAAAAAAAAAAAACTGAGATACTTTGGGGAGCAAAAGGATCTCAATGAGGGGTGGCATAAATGGTCAACATAATTCAGGCCTATGATTTTGACATAGAGTATGTGAAGGGGAAGAATAATGTGATGGTCAATGCTCTCTGTAGTTTGTTAGCGGCCTACTCTCTCATGGAGATCAACAGTGATTTAATGGCACTTCTACTAGTGGAATACACAAAGAATAAGATTGCATGCGAGCCAATGAATGGAATAATACAAGATGATAGGTATAGAGTCATCAACAACATTATCTATTACAAAGGAAGGATATTATTGGTCCCTAAATTGTAGCTCAAGGAGATGGTCATGAGGGCCATGCAGAACTTACCCCTAGTCGAGCATCAATCCTTTCTTCAAAACATACAGGCAAGCACAAGAGGTTTGCATGGAAAAACATCAAGGGGGATGTTTAGAAACATGAAACTGAAAGGACCATATGCTTGTAGAATAAAGTAGACCAGACCCATCTAGTGGGACCACTACAACCACTGTCGATCTCCGATAAAAAAATGGGAGAGTATTTCTATGGTTTTCATCACAAGGATTCTAAAAGTTCAAGGGAAGGACTATATCTTCATGTTGGTAGATATATTAACAAAAAAAATTCCATTTCATGTTCCATGGTTATATCTTCCAATTACTCATTGGCACAAGTGATAAAGACATTCTTTTGAAAGGCCTTTAGATTGCATAGGATCCCCAAGCACATTCTTAGTGACAGATATAGCAGATTCCTCAGTGCATTTTGGTAGGAGTTGTTTAGAATAATTGGCATGGAGCTAACCTCAAGCACCAGTTATCACTTGCAGACAGATGGCCAGACACAAATAGTCAACAAGTGGGTATAAGGATATTTAAGGAGCTATGTGGTCGGGAAGCATAAAAATTGGATCAAGTGGTTGCACTTGGGTGAATATTGTTATAACACCACCTACAATATGTATATTTGGGTGATTCATTTCAAGGCATTTTATGGGTACGATTCTCCCACACTCTTAGAGATGTCACTTGGAGACAACAATGAACCAATGGCTATGGATTGGTTGAAGGAGAGTCAAGATATTCTTAGAATCCTTGAGGAGTACTTACATGTAGCCAAGAATCAACAAAATATGTGTGTATATCGCTATAGGGTGGAGCATAGTTTCTAGGAGGGGGATTTTGTTTTCCTAAGAATTCAACCATATAAGCAACCATCCTTGAAGAAGAGTGGTTATGAGAAATTTGAACCATGATTCTACGGGCCTTACAAAGTGATTAAAAAGGTTTGGGAAATTTCTTATGAATTTAAATTGTTGGAAGACAGTAAGATCCATAATGTATTCCATGTATCTTGCCTTAAAAAGGTACTTGGACAACAAGTTAAGGCCACAATGGAACTTCCACCACTAGACGAGGAAGGGCAATTGGTCCTCATTCTAGAGAAGGTCATGGACATGGGGGAGAAGAACTTGAGTAAAGTCGTCTAGGAGTATTTAATTCAATGGAAGGGTTTTCTAGTAGAAGATATCACATGGGAAGGTGAACACGTGTTGTAATTGCTTAAAGACAAGCAAACTGAGGAAGGGAGGACTATGATCTCCCTTTCCAATCCATAGAAGCATGAAGGGTTGGAATCATAGCCTAACTAGATCCCATGGGTTATTGATTGAAAATAAAGGGGTCACCAAAATAATATAAATAATAATTAAATAAACGTGGTAAAAGTCACTTTAGAAAAAATAAAGTGACCCATGGTTTTTTTTTCCACCCATGGTTTCCAGAGGATGAAAATATTATTAAAAGGAGGAGACTCAAGGGATGGCATACAAAGAATTGTTGGTGAATTTTGTTAAGGAGCTCAGGTAGCTTGCAAAGAGATGTGGAAACCCTTGTTTGGTTTGTATTTATACTGTTGAGATATACACCCTAACTGGTGGCATTGGTTTTGGTGGTTGCAAAGTCAACATAGCCAATTATTGTGTTCTTGCAGGTTGATCCTATAGGGGTTGACTCAGTTGGAAGAAGGTTGAATCATTACATTCTCAAAACTCAAATATGGTAGAAAATTACAGGGGTTGAATTTCCAATTTAGTTGTGGTCGAATGAGATTACCAACAGTTGTGTCATCAGACTAAAAGAGTCGATTTGAGAGGCATAATTATTGTGTATCATGGATTTAGCTAGGAGATCAGATCATTGTGGGTTCAAAGGCCAAATTTCCAAATAGACTACTAGTGTGAATTTCCAATTAATCCTAAGTATGTCGAATTGCTATTATCTAAGGACCAAGTGGTTGTGTGCATTTTTAATCATTCAGAAGGCCAAATTTCCAATTAATCTTGCCATTATTGTTGAATATTAAGTACCATAGGTCGAATTGATTCATGTTTTTGTGGCTTGATTCATTGATTTTTCAGAGAGATCATTTGTGCTCCATAATAGGTCGACTTCGAGGCCGAGCTAAAAAAACCTTACGGTGAAATTACTGAACGAAAATCATGAGGGTTTGGTGTGGAAAAATTGCACTAGCCAAGGGGTAGATATCCATTGTGTTACCATGGATGGATTTTCACTAAGTAAGATTAAATCTAGCTATTAAGGAGGCACAAATTTGCACCACTGAGGAGGGCCGAGTAATCTTCTGCAAGCCATTCAAATTCTTCAGTTGGAGAAGTGAGCACTTTTAGGGTTATTTTCCAAGTTCGATCTCAAGCATATTTTATGTAAAATTCCTCCCGAGAGTCCATTAATAAAATTGTTGGAGCAACAACATTTCATTATTTTTTGGTTTTTGAAAATTGCAAATTTTACTAAATTTTGTTGCCAATTCCTACTATGTGAATTTGGAATTTGAGAAAATTTTATGGTGTTTTGGATTAAAAAAATCATGATATAATTTTCCTAGAGAAAATCCTTAGTATTTAGTGAAAATACCACTAAGGGATGATATTATAACTCTTTATTTGAACTATTGGTCCACAATTCGAACCTATGAGGGAAATACTAACAAATTTGATAGCTAGGTAACAATTTCTCTACCTTCCTTTGGAAATCTAGGACAAATAGGTTTATAGGGCAATTGGAGAAAAACTTGGGAGATAACTTGCTAAAAATGAAAAAACCAAGATAATGAAGAGCACCTTTGTAGCTAAGATCTTAATTTGATTGGATTGGGGGGATGGTCTACAGGGTGGAATTGATTTAGAGGTGGAAGACAATCTTTTAGATATGAAATGGATTATATGGACATCCCTTTTATATGTGTATGGTGTAAGTAATATAGACACTTGAAAACTTTGTGCCTTGGGAGATTAATAGAGTATCCCATATACAATATGTAATTAATGCTTAGCTAGGTAGGTTATGGTAGGAGCATGATTAGTACATATGGCTTAGAGAACTCATGGGTATGTGACCCCAAAGGAGATAAGGCAAAGAGTGATATAAATATATATAGTGTGTGGTTAGGTTTGTTGAAAATTGTGCAAGTTTCACTTTTATGCATGGTCAACCTCATATTGTATCATCGATTATATTTAGGTTCCTTAAGGCTAACCTTATATACACAAACTCACAACTTCTCTTGGGAAGTGCCATACCTTTTGACTTGAGTATTTATATGCCCATTTTTATTGTAACTCATTCATTATAAGTGATTATTATTCATCTTTGTTCAAAGTGATTTATTTAAGGGTGCACTCATGTGATGTACTTTGTTTTTTTCATGGGTTTCTTTCTCTTTATAGTGCACTTGTACTTGACTTCTTTCTCTCTCCATGGTTGTGCCTCTCTTGGATAATTTATCTTCAATATTTGGGTTTCCCTAGTGTTGATTTATTTCCTCTTTATTAAAGAATTATGTTTATGTTGGTTATTTTCATTTCACTCAGTCTCCTGTGAATTTCAACATGGTATCAAAGCAAGTGTGAACCTATCTTACTAAATTAAGTAGTGGATCTAAATATGTTTGGTTATTGGAATCACCTAAGTGTGATGAAGCCAGGGTTTTTGGATTATTTGTTTTTAGGGTTTCCTAAGGTTTAAGCCCTCCTTCAAGGGATTACTTAAATAGTTGATTCTAATACTTTTTACTAGAGTCGTTGTTTAAGGCTTCTTCAAGAATGAAAAACAAGGGATTTTGATTCATCTATTTTTCTACGGTTTAAACCTTCCTTCAAGGATAACAATTTTTTTCTTGGATTTCCCAAGGTTTAAATCTCCTTCAAGGCCAGTGCACATTTTCTACGTTTTCCGAGCGTTTAAATTTTCCTTCAAGGTTGAAACCCTTTTTCTAAGGTTTCAAGGGGTTTAAAACCTCCTTTAAAGCTAACACTCTCTTCCCTTCTTTCTTTGGCAACATGAGGTGGAACAACACAAGTTTTTTTTTTTTCCAAAGTAAACTAGTGCCTCTTTTTAACTTGGGCCTATCAAGGTTAACTTTGAAGACTTTGTGGATACTTCTTCTTTCCATTGTTAATTAATCTGATGGGATTATATTACAAATTTGGTTGTGTACACTACATATGGGTCCTTCCTATCTTATTATCAACAAGAACACAATAGAGATAAAGTGATCATTGGTGATATTTATGAAGTTCATACTCATGGTCCGTCAAGACCTTTTCCACTACTTCCTAAAGATAATTTTCCTATAGATGGTTCTCAACATTTAATGGATCTTTCTCTCTCGCATTATGATATTTATCCATTTTGGATGTACTTTATTTGGCTAGTCCATTGTCAAGGATGGCATGTGACAATCTTTACACTTTCAACAAGCGAACACATTTTAGTGGGTCTTTCTCTATCATGTTATAATGCTAGTCAAATTTGAATATACCACATTAAATAAATTCATTTTTATTGACAATTTGTGCCTTCAGAAAACCAACATGTTTAAATAGTTCTTTCTCTTTCACATTACGACGTTGGCACCATTTTGGATGCATTATATTCGAAAGCTCCATTTTTAGGGACATTGTGTGTTACATGCCAAATACCCAAATAACATAAAATTAGAGAGAAGAAGTAATTCCACACCTTGAGAATGAATAAGAAGCATCTTCAAGGGGGAAACCTATTTTTATAATACAACAAATTCTCAAAGATGATATGCTTATTCAAATGAATTTCCTTTATCTATAAAGAGGAGATAAAAAGAGCATGATGTATCCCTTAATATACATTTACCTAACTATAACTAATATAATAATAATAATAATGAATGAGGGTCGATGCCCTAACATAATCCCTCGTTTAAAAAAATTCCCCCTCGAAGCTTATAACTGAGGGTGTTCCTTCGTGAATTTCTCATCTTATCCTAGAGGCATGTTCTTCCACTTGATTAGATACTCCATGGTGTTTCTATTCTAAAGAGAATTAGAACATTGATATGTAAATTCTCTAGTTCAATAATCATTTTTCCTTCTTTGTCTAATTATGGAAGTATAATTTGTACTAGCATGGTATGTGTGAAAACCCTTTTTAGGCAAGAGGCATGAAAACATATATAATTGCATGAAGAAGGAAAATATGAATTAGAATCTAGTCTCATCTTAAGAAGGATCTTGTAGGGCCCATGAACTTTTGGAACTAGTTTTTTGTTCTTTTTTTTAGAGTATATTTCTTATACAATTAGAGTCTTAGATATATCTAATCCGCATCTCAAATTGTCTTCCACTTTGATGTTGATTGGCTTGTCGTTTCATCCTATTACATGCCATTTGAAGTTTTTATTTAATTTTTTGCAAAGTTTCTTTAGTCTTCTAAGCATGCAAGTACCTACACTTTGGGATGATCTTGTAAAAATGATGTGATGCAAGGAGTTGAATGTACATAAAGAGCTTGAAATCAAGACATCTTAGTAGTTGTTTGATAGGTCATAGTATACCACCATTCTGCTATAGGAAGCCACTTGAACCATTAGAATGATTTCTTTTAAGAATGAATATAACCCTTTAAACATTTGTTCACTATTTTCGCTACACATTTGTTTGTGGATGATATGTTGAAATCACAATGTTGTTCTTGTTATCTTCCTAACTCCTTCCAAAAATTACTTGTGAATTTTGGATCTCTATCGCGCACTATTAATTCAATAAATTGATTAACCCTATGGATTTTCTTCCATGAAAACATCTACTACTTGGCTTGCAAAATATGTACTTTGAATTCCTAAAAATGTGCATATTTTGTGTGTTTATCCACGACCACAAAATGACATACTTGCCTTTTGGTTTTGTAATCATGTAATGAAGTGCAATGATGTTTCTTTACATCTTTGATTGAGCATGTGTTATAGTTGAAGTAACTCTACAGTCTTGATAGTCTCTCCTTTATGTCTTTGGCACATCCAACATTCTCTTACAAATTTTATATTATTTTTCTTCATTTCTTCCCCATTTTTTTTTCTTTAGTCCTTTGAGATGATTTAAAGGAACTTTGAATTTTCCATCATAGGAGAGTTATGAGATTCCCTTAAATATTTGTTGTTTAAACATTGATAGGAGAGACATCATTGCATAAACATATTTATCTCTCACAATATTCCATATAGTTCTTCCATTTTTAAAAACATTTTATGTTATGTATAATACTATTGGCCTCTTGAATTCATGATGAGCTTCTTCCAACCACGCAACAAGTGGAAAATGTAATGGAATATAATTTGGA
The DNA here is from genome assembly GCA_034641835.2 of Pinus albicaulis. NCBI lineage: Eukaryota > Viridiplantae > Streptophyta > Pinopsida > Pinales > Pinaceae > Pinus > Pinus albicaulis. The sequence goes on along the minus strand of CM076575.1, from coordinate 1,346,367,438 downwards.
TGCTTCTATTATCGAGAGGACACTTGCTACCATATTCTCTTTTTTTGTTGTAGATTATTTCAAAATCAAACCCTTGCATTTTAGCGACCCATTTTTCTTGTTCTTCTTAATATACCCTTTGCTACAAAAAGTACTTTGCTAATCTAAAAATGAATTCTAGTTATTGCTGTGCTAGTTTCATTTCAGATATAAACTTTTATTTGCATTGTTTTATTTATCCTTCATGAGTTTGTTTATGAACATGTGATTGGAAAACAATGTACTTAGTGAAATTATGAGTTTGTCATAAGCTTAAAAAACATAATTTTAAATGACAGAATAGAAGCAATAGTAAACACACATAACAGAGCTTAACACAAATAATTTTGATAAAGGAGTTCACCCCTCCTGGGCTGCATCTCCTTGGTCTAGCTTCATAGTGTGACCTTTGTATTAGCTTCAAATGTGCTCAAATTGCTGTTACAAGCTTCAGAACCTTTTGGAACCTATTCCAATGAGTTTAAAACATCATAATCTCCCAAAAATGACTATTTTTTTGCTGAATTTGGACTCTAGATGCTCTGGTAATGACCCCAACACTTGGTGGCCCTTGCCTTCAAAAATCTTTAAATGCACAAAAAATACCTGTAGATGACCTTTTTTGCCTCTGCAACCTGATCCATTGAGTTCCCGTTAGCCAAAAATGACTTTTACTGAGCTCAATTTGGTCGAAAATTGAGTGAGTTATGACCAAAACCAATTTTGCCCCAAACTTCTCCTCCAAAACTGGAGGAACTGCTAGTTAACATTTTAATTTTGGAATTCCCACCAAATTTGGCTCGCCTCTAGAAAACTCGCCAACTTAATCTTCAGCTTAATTATCGGCGGATAAACATGGATTAATTAAATAAGCACATTTTATGGTTAATGTTGGTTTAACGTGGTTAAACCAAATTTTAATGTTAATTAAATCGCATTAATCTCCGCCAGTCATTTGGCTCTGGCTCTCGGTCTTCGGGCTCGACCACATGGGGAGGAGGATGGCCCCCTCCAACCCCCAACAATCGGGCAATGAAACTTTAAATATGCGCGGAAGACTGTATGGTTAAGAAACAACAAGCAGACGAGATGGTAAAGACGTCGGTTTGCAGGCGGGAGGTCGGGGTTTGACCCCACTCCGCCTCATAAATTTTACTCCGCTAACTTTTTCGGTTCGCTCCAAACTTATCCTCCGCCACCCATTAGATAGTGGCTCCTCCAAAATTGGTTAGATCCGTCGTGATGTTTGAAAACTATATAAGATATAAAAAATATATATAAAAATATTTCACCACATGAATAATGTCCATTTCATAAAGTTTGACATTCAACCCCATAAATTAGGAGATAGCCCACCAGAGAGGACACGTGGCGCCCTCTGGTGGGGTTATAGTACTCCATCCTTAAAAAAATGCAAATTCCCACTTAGGAATAATTCAAGGTCATTGGACAATTTCTCTCTTCACTTAACCCATTGACGAATACGAAGATGACACTTGTCATAGTGCCACTAGCTACAATCTGGAGAATATTCCCTGCAATGCTGACTGTACCTGCCACATCATCACTATCCCTGTTTTGCTCATTTTTTGCCTATTTTGGAAAACGAACAACATATGATAACTTAGTCATACGAACTCGGATTTTGATGAAACGAGTTGCGCCGGAATCTTGGCGACGAACTCTATCCGGTCGTTCATGTTCAAAGCAATTTCGAGCACTTTCAATTTTTAGCTAAAACTTATGCCTTAGATCATTCCTCCCCATTAGAAGCCTTTTGGACCCCAACATATACTATCAATTGTTCAACAAGTGAGGGTACAACTCCCTCACTTTTCCAATCTCCAACCATTTTTCCTTTGAAGGATTTTGACCTTTGAGTCCAACTCTAAGGTATTCAACATTCCATCTTCTTGAAGCTCTGATTCTTCTGTCAAGTATGAGATCTTGCTAAATTTCATCAAGATATTATGGCGAGAAATCATCTATTGATGGCAGTTGAACATGCTCTCCTTGATCATCAATCAAAGGAGGCTAAAACAATCTCAAATTCTCAACATTAACGACAGAATAAATTTGCATATAAGGAGGCAAATCTAGCTTGAATTCATTTGTACCAATCTTTTCCAGAATTTTAAATGGACCATATCAGGTTGGTTTGAGCTTTTTACCTTCCCCTTGCAATATTTCTTTTCTTATGTACAACCAAACTTAATCACCAACTTGGAATTTGTGATCAACCCGATGTTTGTCATGCCTTGCCTTGTAGATGCTTTGACTCTTCTCAAGTTGTTCTTGCACTGTGTGATGTACCAACTGAATTTGCTCAATGAATTTTCTTGCTTTATCCATGTCACTATGTCCATCTATAGCAACATCTTTCTCAAAGATAAAGTCCAATGGCGATCTTGGCAAGTAACCAAAACATGCCTCAAATGGCGATGTATTTGTGGAAGAATGTTTTGCCCGATTGTATGCATGTTGTATATAGTGTAACTGTTCGTCCCACAACTTGAGATGCTTGCTGCAATAGCCTCTTAGAAGATGAATAACAATTCTATTTACCAACTCTGTTTGACCATCTGTTTGCGGATGAAATGTCGTACTCTTCTACAACTTTGTATCCATCACGTCCCATAATTTTGACCAAAAATTCCCAACAAATCGAGGATCTTGATCACTTACAATAGAAGTAGGATGACCAAAATGGATCCATACATTTTGATAGAAAATATTAGCAGTTTGTTCAACTGTAATAGTTTTCTTACATGCCATCAAAATACACATTTTGTTGAACCTATCTACTACAACATGCAAATAATCATGACCTTTCCTTGACATAGGAAGGCCTCCTACAAAATCCATTGAGATGCTCTCCCAAGGATGAGAAGGAATTGGAAGTGGTGTGTACAAACCAAGATTCCTATTGCTAGGCTTACTTGTTAGGCATCTACTACAACATGCAAATAATCATGACCTTTCCTTGACATAGGAAGGCCTCCTACAAAATCCATTGAGATGCTCTCCCAAGGATGAGAAGGAATTGGAAGTGGTGTGTACAAACCAAGATTCCTATTGCTAGGCTTACTTGTTGCACATAAAGAACATCCTCTAATAAAACAAGAAACACTTTCATTCACGCATGGCCAATAACAATACCTTTGAAGATGCACTACTGTCTTGCCTGCACCGAAATGTCCTGCAATCAATGACGTGTGCGCCTCCCTTATGATACTGTTTCTTTCTCCCCGTGGTATACATAACTTGCCCAAGTGATACAACAAACTGTTATGCACATGATAATCTAACTCTTCAATTTTGTTTCCCTTACTCAAGTTCTCATACACATCTTGAAAATCACTATCATTCACATACTGTTCAATGTAACTTTCCTGCATAATAGAATTGTGCTTGAGAATAATGGTTGAATTTACAATAGGCCTAGAGAGCATATCAACTATCTTGTTGTAGATTCCTTTTTTGTACCTGATAATGAAGAGAAATTGTTGTAGAAAACCCATCCACCTAAAATGTCTTGATTGTTGCAATTTTGACTGTGATTGTAAGTACTGCAATGGTTGATGGTTGGTATGGATAATGGTCTCTTTTCCCATCAAGTAATGCTTCCATTTCTTTACACTTTGTACCAATGCATATAACTCTTTATCATATGTATGATATTTAGTCACAGCTCCATTAAAAGTTTCAAAATGAAATGAGATAGGCTTACCATGCTGCATGAGCACTATTCCCATAGCATAATTACTTGCATCCGTTTGGATCTCAATGATCCGGATTTATGCAGGAACACAACAGAATACAGAAATAACCATAAACATAGAGATGCAGCAGAAATAATGCGTCATTTCATTAATATCAAATAACATAAATATGCTTACAGACATAATGGAAATAAAATAGCTAGGGTGCTGGTAGCGAATCTCTGAGAAGAGATGTCATGGCTACAGACCTCTGAAATGTGTTACAATGAGGCTCGAGGGCCTATTTATTATTGAGAAACAATGGAAACAATGAAAATTCCCAAAACCTAACTCTAGGAGATGAAGCGTCAAACTGTGGGCCCCCGTTTAGGTAAGTTGGTGTTTCAACTTCTCGGGGATGTAACTTTGGCATCCGATCTCCGTTTGACGCGCTCAATAGCTCATTAGAAAGATCTATCTGAGGAGTACAACTTTTGATGTGAGAAAAATTGGTCAATGGACCCATTTTGGTCCCGGTTTTCCCAAAAAACGTCGTTTAGGGCCTCAAAACAACTCCGGAAGTTCAGGACCCGAAAAACTGCTAAAAATAGTAAGTTGTGCTGCAACTTAAAAACTGAATGAACTGATGGTGGGGGTTCAAATGGAATAGGTGGGTGGCCACCAATATCCACCTGGATCATTCCTCCCTCCTTAGGAAGCAATGGTCCCCATTGCGTTGAGATCCTCCCTGAGATGAAGCAAATTCTGTTGAACTGGGTATTAGATTTGTTGAAGATGTCATGGACTTGTGGGCAGACATGCTGGATGCATTTAGTAAATTTGGTTTCTTTATCAGCCTCAGACAGTACATGTGTGGATTTTGTATGTGTATTTGCAGGCGGTATGGTAACATCAGGCGGCAATGCGTTGGGGGTCAGATCAATGGAGTACTTGTCCTAAAAGTGTAGAGGAACCTCTGTGAGTGAGGAGAAAATGTCCTCGTATTCCTCCATGAATTTTTCCATCTGCTGCAGCTGTGCAGGGGAGCCCTTTTTCGAGGTTGTGGCCACAATATTCTTCTTTCCATGTGAGTGAGTTGTAAGGAAAATGAATTTCCTTGTTTGGGAAACAATCTTACTGCATTGTTTTGCAGTAGTCGAAGAGATGACAGGAGGTAGTACTACCTTTGGTATCATGTACAAGTTATTTCCCAAAGTAATAATAATAGCATGAGGCCTAGACTCATACACAGCATGTCGCCTCCACAAGTATGGTTGGCCCAATAATACATCAGCTACATCAAGAGGAGCAACATCACATAATACCTCATCCGTGAATGGCTTGATGTTGTACGGAAGGTGACATTGTTGGCGGATGCGGATATCTCTCCCTGGGTGAAGCCACCTGATGGTATATGGTTGCGGGTGTTCTATAGTTGGTAGGCCGAGTCGCTTCACGACCTCTGCTGAAATGAGGTTCTTTTGGCTTCTGCTAATGACAAGAAATTGCAGCGGAGAACCCTTCACCCACATTTGCGAATGGAAGAGGTGCTCTCCCTCCTCTGGATCCTCTCGGCCCTCCCTCTGGATCTTGGTGGTGGCAACAATGGCACTGGGATCCATCGATGATACGCTCACTTCTATGTTGCCTTTCTGGTTCTGACTCAGGATTAGAAAATGCATTTGATTCGGGTGCCTTTAGTTTGGCCACCAATGATTGTTTGGTCCGACACTCGTTTGTGCAGTGAGTGGGACTGTTATGAAATTCACACCACTTCCTTGTGTCCTTCTTTTTATTTGTGGTGTTGTTCTGAGTAGCACTGCTTTGGCCTTGCCCCTTGTTCTTCAGTTCGGGGGCACCTTTCAGATTCGTAGATCCAAAGTCTCGCTTCTTCTGCTTAAATTTCTGCTCGATCTTGGCGACATAGCAATATGCCGTGCCAAGCGATGTAATGTTGAGGAACTCCATTTTCTCCAGAATGTGTTTGTGTCCACCATCGAGGCCCTGTAGTCCAAATGCTCTACGGATATTTAATACCCAACTTTGTGCGCGAGAATTTAGCATGGAGCAGTTAGTCGGTCGGTACACATCTTGATCCCTTTGTTGCCACTTAGCGGTCCATTGGATGTGTTGTCCTCATAGCTCCCCACGGGGTAATATTGTTCCTTGATGCGAGTCTCGGAATGACTTTTCCTGCAGTGTGACGAGAAACAGGAGACAGGTTCCTTAGATCCTCTTGCTTGTAATTGGGTTCCTGGTCTTTGACATGAAATGACTCGGAAGTCTGAAATAATCTTCTCTCGGTCGAAAAAGTCATGAACCGAGAAATATCCTTCCAATAAATTCAACCATCTATCTACAACATCTGCATCTATTTGACCTTCAAATATGGGAATTTCAAAGTTTACTTGTACCTTAAAGGGAGTCGCGCCTCCAGAGTGGCTGCTAGATGTAGATGCACTGCTGGTGGGTAGTCGTTGAAGGATTTGAGCAAAGTTATCCGTCATCGCGTTCCTTTGTTTCTCGAGGGCCTCCTCAAGCAGTATTTTGATAGGATCTCCTGCTCCCTCGTCTTTCTTTTCTTCCGCCATGGGAGGTCGTCGGGATTTGCGAGGCTGATCTTGCAAGGGTTCAACTAGATCGAGCCCTAACTCCTTATACCCTGACCGTGTTGGGGACATGCAAAGAAAAACAAAGAAAGAAACGAGACCACTCTGTGCAACGATGCGGATTTATGCGGGAATGCAACGAATCTGAGAAATAACCATAAACATGAGAATGCGGCGGAAATAATGCGTCATTCATTAATATCAAATAACATAAATATGCTTACAGACATAATGGAAATAAAATAGCTAGGGTGCTTGTAGCGAATCTCTGAGAAGAGATGTGGTGGCTACAGACCTCTGAACTGTGTTACAATGAGGCTCAAGGGCCTATTTATTATTGAGAAACAATGGAAACACTGAAAAGTCCCAAAACCTAACTCTAGGAGATGAAGCGCCAAACTGTGGGCCCCCGTTTGGGTAAGTTGGTGTTTCAACTTCCCAGGGATGTAACTTTGGCATCCGATCTCCATTTGACGCGCTCAATAGCTCATTAGAAAGATCTATCCGAGGAGTACAACTTTTGATGTGAGAAACATTAATCCATGGACCCATGTTGCTCCCGGTTTTCCCAAAAAATGTCGTTTAGGGCCTCAAAACGGCTCCGGAAGTTCAGGACCCGAAAAAATGCTAAAAATAGTAAGTTGTGCTGCAGCTTAAAAACTGAATGAACTGATGGTGGGGTTCAAATGGAATAGGTGGGTGGCCAATGATATCCACCCGGATCACTCAAATGGCTATCTAAGATCTGGAATTGCTAGTACTAGTGCTGAACTTATCTTTTTATTTAAAGCATCAGATGATTTCTGCTGCAAATTTTCCTAATGGAAGACTTTCTTTATGCTTTTCAATGCATGTAACGGTGTTGCAATGGAAGAAAAATTAGCAATAAATTTCATCCAATACTGCACTGCCCCTAAAAAGCTTCTTACCTCGGTAATTGTATTAGGCTTGGGCCAATTCAAAATGACCTCAAATTTGGAAGGATCAATCTTCAATTCACCTCCTCAAACAATGTGTCCCAAATATACCAATGAAGTCTTACCAAATTCACACTTTGACATCTTAAGAAACAATTGCTCTTTTCTCAAAACATCAAGTACCTTGTTCACATGCATGACATGTTCTTCTCTTGATTTACTGAATATGAGTATGTCATCTAAGTAAACAATGACAAACTCATCTAGAAATGGTCTAAGTACATCATTCATTACTCTCATGAAAGTAGCTGGTGTATTTGTTAAGCTAAATGGCATAACTAACCACTCATACAATCCCTGTCTAGCCTTGAAAGAAATTTTCCAAATGTCTTCTTCATCTATCCTAACTTGATGATAACAACTTCTCAAATCTAACTTAGTGAAATACTTTGCATGCTTTAACTGATCAAGCAAATCATCAATGCGTGGAAGCGGGTAACGATTCTTTACCGTGTTTTTGTTCAGTGCATGTAAATCGATACACATGCGCCAAGTCCCATCCTTCTTTTGAACCAAAACTATTGGAGAACCACATGGTGAAGTAGATGGGCGTATGATACCTGTATTCAACAACTCTTGGATTTGCTTCTTGATTTCCAAACTCTCCATGATTGACATGCAATACATACCAATATTTGGAATTGGAACATCCTGCTGCAACTGAATCTCATGCTGAATTCCCCTCTTGGGTGGTAATCCCTTTGGTTCTTGAAACATCTCGCCATGCTAAATTACCACATCAAACAAATCAGATTTCATTTTTTCATCACATCCTTCAAAATATTCATAGTTAACATCTTCCTTTTTCTTGATCATAAGAAGCACAAAATTTTTACTTGCATTTACTAGCCTCTTCATTTGGCCTGCATTAACCAAAGAGATATTCAGTTTGTTGCGATGAGCTCTCACAATATACTCCACTCCATCTTTAATCAAATGATATCTATTCATATGATGGTAAAATACCGCTTTCCTGTCATACAAATATGGACTACCCAAGATAATCCTTGAAATATCAAGTGGAACCACAAATAACTCAACTTCATCAACAAAGTTTGCAGTGATAGAAACCTGAAAATGCATTTCCTTGTCACCTGTAAATTGGCATTATTAACTATCCAACCCAAAGGGTATGGCTTATGATGAGGTACAGTTTCAAGGCTCAGTTTTTTAACTAAGTCTTATGAAATCAAGTTTGCTTGTGACCCCGTATCAAATAAGGCATCAATATTTGTATGATTAGAAATTACTCTAACATGGAATAATTCTATCCTTGTATCTTCATTTGAAGTGTTATTGTGACTATTTGAGGTACTAGAACTTGCACTTTATATTGCTTCTTTTCCTTTTTTAATCATGGAAACTATCTTGGTTTCATCTCCTGAATCAGATCCAAGATCTTTTCCTGTGGTGGCAGTCGTCTTTTGTTTCCCTTTTTTATTTGGTTTTTTTGGTCTTAGTTCGGGATGTAGTTTCCAACAGTGGGCTTCATCATGCCCCTCTTTGGAACAATGTTTGCATGTTATTTTCTCCCCTTCTTGCTTCACACTTGCATTCTTCTTTCCCTTCCATTTTCCACCTTTCTCTTTTCCCTTACCCTTGAATGTATTCTTCTTACTACCCTCTTCAGAAATGTTTTTACCCCTTGCTTCAAGATGCGTGGCTTGCACACATACTTCATCTAAGTTTTTTGGGTTAAACATGAGAATAGTGTGTTTTAAGTAGGAATGTACACCTCCTATATACTTCAAGAGTGTATCTTGTGAATTTAAGTCTACTCCAAGTAATAAAGCCCTTTTCCTAAACTCTTTTGTATAATCTTAGACAGTTTGACCTTTGAGCTGTCTAAAGTTTTTCCAACCCATTATTGCTTTCTGCATATAAGCTAATGAATAAAATTGTCTTTTAATGGAAGAAATGAATTCGACCCAAGAAATGGACATCTTACCATGGATTCACATTTCCTCTCGTGTCTTTGCCTCCCACCAAACTAGTGCTGCTCCTTCTAGCCTTAATGAAGCCAACTAGATTTTGATATCATCTTCTTGTAGATTCTGAATTCTACAGTAAACTTCCAATTGACGAATCCAATTGTCTAGTCTTTCAGCATTAACTTCTCCATTATATGTAGGAAGTTCAAATTTGATGTCCAAATTGAGTAACAGAGTCTTATGTTTTGGGATCTTGGAATGAGTATGGGTATGAATTTTTTTAGTGGATGTGGAAGATGAAGATGCTGATGAAGAAGATGATGATGGTGGTGGTGGTGAGGGAGGTGGTTTTCCACCACTGTCTTTTGAGCTCCTCTCTTCCTCCCTTTTATTGTTTGAATATTCTTCTCTATGAGGATGCTTTGAACCTTCTCCAGTTTCCTTTGCCATAAAAGATTCATACATAAGTTTCACCATCCTTTGCATTTCTTTCAACTCCTTCTTTACATCCTCTTCTTCAGAATGTTCATGAGTTCCTTCATGGCCTGACATTTTGGCTGTAGATTCAAGATCTATCTCTGAAGCTTGTATCTCTTCAACCACTTGTTGCCTTGAGTGGTCCTTTGGGAAAGGATGATGCCTTCTCAGCCTTCTTCCTTCTTGTCCTAACTTCTGGACTAGCTATAGGTAGCTTCCCTTCTCCTCTCTGCAATCTCAATCTTGTAAGCATCAATAAATTTGCACTATTAAAACCCTTCAAGTAAAACAAGCAAGAAACCTTGTGCTCTGATACCAAATTGATCTGAAAATGAATGCTAGTTATTGTTGTGCTAGTTTCATTTCATATATAAACTTTTCTTTGAATTGTTTTATTTATCCTTCATGAGTTTGTTTATGAGCATGTGATTGGAAAACAATGCACTTAGTGAAATTATGAGTTTGTCATAATCTTAAAAATCATAATTTTAAATGACAGAATAGAAGCAATAGTAAACACAACAAACAAATATAACAAAGCTTAACGCAAAGAATTTTGATAAAGGAGTTCACCCCTCTTGGGCTACATCTCCTTGATCCAGCTTCATAGTGTGATCTTTATATTAGATTGAAGTGTGCTCAAATTGCCGCTACAAGCTTCAAAACCGTTTGAAATTTATTCCAATGAGTTTAAAACATCATAATCTCCCAAAAATGACTATTTGTTTGCTGAATTTGGACTCTGGATGCTCTAGCAATGACCCTAACACCCGGTGGCCATGGCCTTAAAAAATATTCAAATGCACAAAAACACCTGTAGATGACCTTTTCTACATTTGCAACCTGCTCCATTGAGTTCCCAGCATGCCAATTAGCCAAAAAATATTTTTACTGAGCTCAATCTGGTCGAAAATTGAGTGAGTTATGACGAAAACCAAATTTGCCCCAATTTCTTCTCCAAAACTGGAGGAACTGCTAGTTAACATTCTAATTTTGGAATTCCCGCCAAATTTAGTGCACCTCCAGAAAACCCGCCAACTTAATCTTCGGCTTAATTAGCGCTAAGCAGTACTTATTGGCGGATAAACATGGATTAATTGAATACGCACATTTTATGGTTAATGTTGGTTTAACGTGGTTAAACCACGTTTTAATGTCAATTAAACCGCATTAATCTCTGTCGGTCGTTTGGCTCTGGATCTCAGTCTTCAGGCTTGACCACATGGGGAGGGGTCTGGCCCCCTCCAACCCCCAATGGTCAAGTGGTGAAACTTTAAATATGCACAAAAGACTATATGGTTCAGAAACAACGAGCAAACGAGATGGTAAAGAGGTTGGTTTGTAGGCGGGAGGTCAGGGGTTCGACCCCAATCCGCTTCATAGATTTTACTCCGCTAACTTTGTCGCTAACTTTTTTGGTTCGCTCCAAACTTATCCTCCGCCACCCGTTAGATAATGGCTCCTCCAAAATTGGTTAGATCCGTCGTGATGTTTGAATAGTGTCCATTTCATAAAATTTGACATTCGACCCCATAAATTAGGAGATGGCCCACCAGAGAGGACATGTGGCTCCCTCTGGTCAGGTTATATTCCACTCTTAAAAAAATTCAAATTCCAACTTAGGAAGAATTGGAGGTCATTGGAAAATTTCTCTCTTCACTTAACCCATCTGGCGAATCTGAGGACGATACTTGTCACAGTGCCACTGGCTGCAATCCGGAGAATATTCCCTGCAATGTTGACTGTACCTGCCACATCATCACTGTACCTATTCTGCTCATTTTTTTGCTTGTTTTGGAAAACGAACAACAGACAATAACTCAGTCATACGAACTTGGATTTTGATGAAACGAGTTGCGCCGGAATTCTAGCGACGAACTCTATCCGGTCATTCAAGTTCGAAGCAATTTCAAGCACTTTCATTTTTTAGCTAAAACTTTAGCCTTAGATCATTTGCATTGTCATTATCTATCTTGAATTAAAAATGTATCCCAATGAGATATTGTCGCAAGATAAATCATGACAATACCCTTGTATATAACAATACAAAAACTTCTATTTTCTCTTGAGAATTTGCCTTCATTAACTCTTCAATTCAAATTCTTACATGGAATACAAATAAATAACAACTCTTTGTATATAAAAGATGCCATTTTGAATGAAATAAAAGTTTTTTAATTGGGCATTTGTATGAGAGAGTTTATGAAAAACCTGGTAAGGAGAGAAGGGAAAGTGTAGCAGAAGAGGAGAAGATTTGAAGAAGAGAAACATTTAATATGAGCAATAGGAAAGAGGACATAAATTTATTTTAGAATATAGAAAAAGACCAGGTAACTGAAAAATTTGTTTTGTAATTTGATTGGGGTATTGTAGTCTGCTTTCAATTATAGCTTGATAAAGAACATGTTGTATCCTATTGAGGTAGGAGCCTCTTGTGGGTTGTAGCCTACAGAAAATTTGTGGGATTTCGAGCTTCCTTGCAAGTTGAAGCTTGCAAAAGAATTGAGGTAACATCCTCCTATAGGTTGGATCCTATAAAAAAATCTGATGTAATAAGGGATTAGGATCTTGCCTTCACATCACTTTAGCCAAAATTTCGTGGTTTTCTCCCTTTCTGGGTTTCCACTTATATCTGGTGTCTTCATGTGTTGCTTGTTGAATGTCTCACTTGTGTGAATGCTTTTAAATTATGAGCTTTCCTTCACATCACTTTACCCAAAATTTCATGGTTTTCTCCCTTTGTGGGTTTCCACTTATATATGATGTCTTCATGTGTTTCGTATTGAATGTCTCACTTGTGTGAATGCTTTTTAATTATATATCTATGTGTGTGTGTGCGTGTGTGGCAATTGTAAAAGAAACAATTAATAGTAAAAGATATACATAATTCATTAGCTACAAAAGTAAATTAAGTTGAATTGAATAATTTGAAAGACATAATTATTGATTCACCTCCCCTCTTAGTAATTTCCAAGTATTTATCAATTGGTATTAGAGTCGGTTCCTCCAACATCAGTTTAAAAACTAGAAGGAAGTCTTATATCTTTAGAATGGTTAGTCAGGAAGGATGCTCAACAAACAAAGCCCCTTTTTTTAATGGCACAAATTATGCCTTCTAGAAAGTGAGAATGACGACATATTTAATGTCTCTTGGAGTATAATTGTTGTGTTTACGAGGTATGAAGAACCAAACAAAGTGAGTAGTGACAAAGATGACAAATTGGAATTCACAACCAATGCAAATGTTTTTTTTTTTTTTTTTCAACGAAGTTGGTAGCTAATTGTATTCAAAAAATAAAAGGGAGCCAGAGCTCCAAGGTTACAAGGAGAATTTATTTTTTTGCAGTGGAGAAGATAATTTCTTTAAGCCTTACAACTCTTTTGATTCTGGCGTTCGATAGGAATAAAAATGCCGAAAATTTATATATGCGAACAAAATGAGAAAGTAATAAAACATATTTGAAAGACATGCTGATAAACAAGAGGAGGATTAGTCAATATTTATGTGACTAATTTTCGCGCAGTAGAGTTCTCCGAATTTTCTTCATTTCCCGCTTTCCTTATGTTATTTGAATCAACACTAGGATCATTGCGCTTTTGGAGCATATATTTTAATATTTGGATCGATTCATCAGCATGGGCACATTTGTTGGAGAGGTTATCAAACTGAGAATGGAGTGAAGACACTCTTGAGAGAAAGAAATTGACATCGATTGTGTGTCTGTCTTCAAGGCCTTTGACATCGTTCTTTAACTTAGCTTCAAGAGTTCTCTGGTGAGCACGTATTTGTTCAAGCTCTGCCTGCAAATCCGCACAGTGCAGGTAGTCTTCGTTCCTAGCCAGGCTATGAGTCAGAGAATAAGGATATCAGTGAGAGAAATAGCGCCAACCTGCACAAAGAAGATCAAGACAGATCCAACCTGCACAAGAAATGTTAAGAGAAATAAAAAAGCGGCAGGGAGGGGAGAGTAAAGTATCGACCGCCCAGGGGAGGCTTAAAGGGGACTACAGAGTATTTGATAAGGGAGATCGAAGGCGAAAGTACCAACAGCTTGGAGATGTGCTATTCGGCTCTAAATCAACACTCTGAATATAGGAAAGGGGATGAAGAATGAGGCAAAGGAAATAGTGATATATAGAGGCGCAAGGGGCCTTCTTGCTGGGAATAGTCCGAGGCAGCAGAGTCACAGGACCAGAGTCACAAGCACATTCAGAAAAATCAAATATGGAAATTGGAGTAAATCTGTCAGCAGCAGAGAACATGATTAAGGCAGAGGGGATGTGCATAAAGATTCGTTGCATTGAAGGAGGCTCGGAACTCGAGCACAGGCATGGTTAGCAAACAGATCAACTTCTTTGTTGTAAGACCAGAGGATGTGATATAATGAGGCATCTTTCATTTTGTTGAGAAGGATTCGACAGCGGCTGATGATTTGATCGAGGGCGATATTTTCCACAAGGCTATTGTGCACCATTAGACTGATAATTATTGAGGAATTGCCCAAAATGATGGCATTTTGAATGTTGAGATTTTTGGGTTGACGTAGACCTTGATATAGAGCCAGAGCCTCAGCTCTATTGTTGGATTAGACTCCCAAACTCCATTCAAAGGTAGTAAGGGTGATACCGCTATCATTTTTAATAATCCCACCAGCTCCGACAATCCCAAGATTGAATTTGGATGTGCCATCAAAAGAACAAAGTGGGTCTGCCTCTGGCCTTTATCCAATTGATGAAGTTGATCTCTCTGAGACGGATTTTCTAGGTGATATCAGATCTAAAGTGAGGCTTAGGTGCGGGAATCATCTGATTGTGTCTAGTCAAAATATCTCGGAGAAAGATCTTTTCCTCTGTACAGAGATCATTCGGATCAATCCTGAAATTTCTTTTAGCAGTTATGATCTCCAAGGTTAGGCTCCAGATTTTTTGGCACGATTTTCTGTAGGAGGGATTTTTATCCCTGAAAAATTGGTTATTCCTGGATAGCCAGATATTCCACAACGCTACAATTGGGAGAGTATTCCAAACTCTTTTCAAAAGGTTGGTCTTCCTGTTTCTCCAAGGGAAGCTGAGTTTCCAAGAGGATAGAAAATAAACAATGGAATTCAGAGTATTCCAGTTAGGGTGGAAGAAGTTGGAGAGCCCCGTCCAGCAGTGAGTGGCGAAGGGACATCAGATGAAGAGATGGGATATATTTTCCTCTTCATTTTATCAATTTGGGCAGATTGAAGGCCCTATGATGCCTCTTTTTTTAAGGTTTTCTGCAGTTAAGACCTTGCCTTTCAGAAGAAGCCAAATAAATAATTTTATTTTTGGAATTGCCACCGACTTCCAAACCATCTTCCAGATGGTCCAAGTAGGGGAAGGAAAGAGGTCCTTGTAGATATATTGATATACTGATTTGATTGTGAGGACATTTCCGGAGGGATCCCATCTGAAGCCATCGATGCTATCTTTTGTAGTGGGTGCTGAGCCTTGAAGGTGTGATTGCAAATTTTTTAACTCGTCTTCAAGGTGTGAGGGGACTTTTGGAAATTTCCATCCAATCCACATTTGATTCTTAGCATCCCATTGAGAGAACTGACTCAGAAAATTGAGTCCCATATTACTGTAGAATTGCAGAATGTTCTGTGATTTGGGCCTGTCCATGATGGGAGAATGTCCCATAATTCTATCCATACCAATATGGATGGTATTACCACCTTTTGGGACTTTAGACAGATTCTGAAGAAGGATAGGGATGGATTTTTTACAGGAAGACCAAATTTTGGAGCTTGATCTGTTAGGTATTTCATGATATAGAAGCTGCTGTCGGTTGGAGTTTAAGTATTTGACTTACAGAACTTGCTTCCACCAAGTTTGATTGCCATTAATGAGTCTCCACAGAAGCTTGCCTCCAAAGGCTTGGTTCATGAGTCTGGGGGATCGAACACCAATGCCTCCATGTTCTTTATCTTGAATTACTTGATTCCATTTAATGAGATTGAACTTTTTTGCCGTCATTCTTTCCACCCTGCCTAAAGAAATTCCTGATGAGGGATTTGATTTTATTATGAACACTGGCTGGGGCCAGTAGAAGGGAGAAGTGATATAATGGAAGGGAGGAAAGCCCAGATTTGAGAAGAGTGAGGCGACCTGCTGGGTTGAGCCAAGAGAATCCCCATTGCTGAACTTTCCTCTTCATTTTTTCAATTATCACATTCCAGACTTTAGCCTTCAGAGGATTTGCACTGAATGGCATTCCTAAATAAGTGAAATGGTCCCAATTGAGCTTGCAAGGAACATCAAAAGTGTTGGCTATACTGTGTATAGTTTGATCAGAGACATTCCATCCATAAACAAAACTTTTGATGTGATTTATCAGTTCTCCAGAGAATAGCATAAATTTATCTAAGACTCTTTTGAATCGTTGAGCAATGACGTTGGTAGCTCCCCCCATTAGCAAAGTGTCATCTGCAAATTGGGAGTGGTTCATGTTTTTAACTCCATTGCCATATTTTATGCCCGCTATGAGGCCCACCCGTCTCATATGATCCAGAGCTATGCTGAAGGATTCCGCCATAAGAATGAACAAATAGGGAGTAAGGGGGCATCCCTACCTTAACCCTCTTGTGGATTGAAAGTAAGGTGTAGGTCTTCCATTGATAAGAGGGGAAATCCATGGTCCCAAGATGCAGGCTTTAATGAAGTCAAGAAAACTTTGGTCAAATCCCATTTTTTGAAGCACTGCAAAGAGAAAGGAGTGCCTCACCCTATCCAAGGCATTTGCAAGATGTAGCTTCAGAATGAAGCCTTTTTCATTTCGGGAAATGCTGGAATGGAGTGCTTCTTGAACAAGGAGGATAAAATCCGAAATTTGTCTTCCAGAGATGAATCCTCCTTGATTCTCAGAGATGATGGTATTCATATGAGGCTTGAGGCGAGTGGCCAGGATTTTCGTGATGATCTTTTAGGAAGAATTGCAGAGGGAAATGGGTCGGAATCTAGAAAAGGTAGAGGGGCGGTTTTCCTTAGGAATGAGACCTAGGAAGGTTGAGTTAGTATATCCTCCCATTTTTTTTTATTTATTTATTATTATTATTATTTTTTTTTTTTTAATTTTTTTTAATTTTAATTTATTTTATTTTTATTTTTATTTATTTATTTTATTCTATTTCTTTATTATTATTTTTATTATTATTATTTTTCCGGTGGGCCCATTGAATCATTTTCATGAAGTCTTTTTTAATGAAGTTCGAATCATTTTAATGAAGTCTTTTTTAATGAGATTCCGGTAAGTTCGATACAAGGATATAGAAATCATATTCTGGACAGGAGCCTTATCGGTGAAGAGTCCAAATGGAAAATTTTAGGGGCTAGTATTCGCAGGTGGGCTAATATTCCATGTTTTTTCAAAAAAAACGATTTTCCAATTTTCATTTTTCTAAAAATTAATTCAACCAAATTTTATATTATAAAATTATTTTACCTTTAAAATCACCAATATTATATATTGTCTAATATAAAATAATCAGAAATCTAAAATTTTTTACAAAATTATCATCCAACATTTTAAAATTTGGATATTAGGGACTAGTAAAATTAGCCAAGGTTGCTCAACTTTAAGATAAACTTCCATCCTTAAAATTATCCACTGGTCCAAATAGCATTTTCAACCTCTTCTTCAGCTATTTCCTTATTAAGAGAGTGGTTTATCTCTTCAGTGATCAGGGTCAAAAGGTTTTGAAGCAACTCCGAATAATTTTCAGGCAAACTGGTCTCTATGAGAAGCTCTTTAAAATGAAAAGTTGCAACATTTTTTATTTGTTCTTGATCTGTTTGAAGGTTCCCATTTGCATCACTTATAGACACCACGTTGTTTTTGGCTTGACGAACTGTGGTTTTCTTGTGGAAGAAAGCTGTATTCTTATCCCCCGCTTGAAGCCATAGATTCCAGGATTTTAAACGCCATTTCTCCTCTTCCTTCCTATTTATGCTATAAAGCTACCAATATAATTCTTTTTCTTGATTAAGGTTTTCTTGGCTTGGTACTTGACGATCCATAGTGGCTTGCACATCCTTAAGCTTATCTTTAATTTCAATTTTTGCCTTTTCAGGTTCTTTGTAATGGTTCTTTGACCATTCTTTTAAAGCATGTTTTACTTTCTTCAGCTTGGTCTCCCAAATGAATACAGGTGAACCTTCAACATGTTGAATCCACTCACAACGCACAATCTGATTTGCAGCCTGTGTATCGATCCAAAGAGGGCAATACTTGAAAGGAATGGGCCCAAGAAGGCGTTGCTCAGCAAGGGAGAGTGTGATTGGGTAATGATCGAAAGAGGAGAATGTAAGCATGCTGGCAGAGGTTGAAGAGAAGCAAGAAAGGAGTGAGACAACTATTAAAATTCGGTCCAGCCTTTCCATGATATTGCCTTTACCGATTCTCCTATTACTCCATGTAAATCTGCGATTTTTTGGAGTTACGTCAACCAGTTCCCGTTCTTGCATTATTTTTTCAAGATGGCTTCTGAAGGGGTCTGTACCAAATGAGCCTCCCCTCTTTTCGTTCGCATGAAGGACGAGATTAAAATCCCCTCCCAAATAACATTACTGTTGTCTTCATTGTTCATATCCTCCCTTAATGAATTCCAACAGGATTCTTTATCTCTGTAGTGATTTGGACGATACACATTATATATAATGACGTTCTGCTGATTTGTACTGTTTTCTAAAAAAAATTTGAGCCAATTTGGATTTATAGTAGTGTCTTTCAAATGCCAAGTGTTTGCTGTCCATAGAGTAGCTAGACCTCCCGATGCACCTCTTGACTCTGACAAGGTGCCTTCATATTGTTTTTCAGTGCTTATTATTCTTTGCATATCTGCCTCACTTTGTTTTGTTTCCCGCAAGAGGATGGTTTTAGGCTTTTCTTGGTTTATTAGATCTCGTAGGGCTTTTGTTTTGGAGGGGTGCCCTAGACCCCTACTATTCCATGATAGTATTTTCGTCATTGTGTAAGGACAGTTCGAAGGGTTGCTTTCCCTCCCTGCTCCCTTTGTGCCACTTCTTTGTTATTCTGCCCCAATATATAGTTTTCTATGGGGTTCTGTGTGCCCAATGCTATATCTTTTTGTGCATTTTCATTTCGTTGCTGCTTCATGGATCTTCTTCCAGGTCCTTGCTTTTTATGAGATTCCAGAGAAGCCCCATGCTCTTTGGAAGCATTTCTGGTGATGCGAAGGGGGCAGTGTCTTGGGAAGATGAAGGGAAATCCAGGATAAGAGGAGTGGGGAGGGGAGGGTCCTGAGGGGGGGGAGGCGAGAAAAGAGGAAGATCTTCATCAGGGAGGGATAAAGTAGAGAAGGGATTAGAGTTGTCCAGCAGATTGGATATAGGGGCTGAAGAAGCTGAGGGGAGAGAATTTGGATCCGAAACCTTATCAGGGAGAGGTGGAACAACGGCTGGTTTAGATTGCGGATTGTTCTTTGTAGGCGGGTTAGATTTTTTTTTTTTTTTTTAACATGATCCCAAGGCTCCTCCGAGTCCTGACTTTCAACATCTATATTTTTTGAACAACTATTTGCAAAGTGGCCATATTCGTGACATAAATTGCATTTGAACGGGATCTGCTCGTAGTCGATCTGCTGGATGTGCGTCGAGTCGTCCAATTTTAACTTGATAGCTTCAGGGAGGCCTTTCCCCAAGTCCACCTCAACGCAAATCCTGGCAAAGGTTAGCATATTTTATTTAGGCTCACTCCTGTCTATGAATTTTCCAATGGCGTTTCCAATAGTTCAGACAGAATCGTCTCCCCAGCAATGTAGAGGGAGGTGCGGGAGACACACCCAAACCGGGACAACACTAGGCACGTCTAGCTCAGGTTCAAAATCAGGCGTCCATTTATTAAGATATAGGCCTATGGAGTCCATAAAATAGGGCCCGTTTCTGAATATTAGATCTTTGTCTTCTTTAGATTCGAAGTGGAAGGTGAAGAACCCCTTTCCACAGAATCTTATAGAGATCTTACCAGCGATCTTATCGGACCAGTTTCTTTCGATCCATCTCTGAACCATCTTAGGGGAAGTCCAGAGGCCTGTGAACTGGCATATCAGTCCTTTTTTTGCCAACGAGAGAGCTTCCATATGAGGCAGAGAGGGGGGAAGAACAACTTTTTGAAGACCGTCGAGCTTTTTAACAAATTTTGAGATTGTAGGACGAGGTTTCAGAGGTCCCAGAGAAGTGATTAGATACGCAAAGGCACGGGCCTGAGCCATGGCAGGGGTCACGACCAGAGGGGATTCCGGAGATCCCATGATGAAGTCAGAGTAGGGGCCCGAGACAGAGGCGCAGAAAGAAAAGATGGAGGGCCCAAACGGCAGCCCAAGCACTGAAGACGAAGGCAAGCTCAAAGCAGTGGCCTAGAAGTTGCAGCGGCACAGGGAAGCAGGGCAAAAGGCCCAGAGCATAGAGGCGCAGGGCAGGAGGCCCAACTTTTGTTCCTTGCTGTTCCCTATCTTTTCCTAGCTGTTCCTGAGCTTTTCCTAGCTGTTCCTTGCAGTTCCATAGCTTTTGTTCCTTGTTGTTCCCAAGCACTGAAGTCGAAGGCAGGCTTAGGGCAGGGGCCCAGAAGCTGCAACGACACAGGAAGTAGGGCAGGAGGACCAGAGCGCAAAGGCGCAGGGCAGGAGGCCCAGGCGCAGGGGTGCGAGGGAAAAATTTAGGTCATCGGGGCGCCATCGCACCAATGCTCCATCTCATCCTGGCGAATTACTTACCTCTTTCAATTACAACCAATGCAAATGTTATGAATGCTCTTCTTAATGGGTTAAGTGAATCATAATTTGTTAAGGTAATGCATTTTAAAACAATTAAAGAAATCCAGGATAGATTACAAAATATTTATGAAGGAGATGCCAAAGCAAAGATGGTTAAACTACAAGTATATAGAATTCAGTTTGAGACATTACAAATTAATGAAGATGAAGATATTTCCAAGTTATTTTTAAGAGTAGATGAAGTTGTTAATGTCATGATGGGTCTGGGAGAAACGCTCGAAGAGAGTGTAATAGTCCAAAAAATATTGAGGTCATTACCTTCAAAGTTTAATCCTAAGGTTTCAACTTTAGAAGACACAACCAACTTTGAGACACTAAACATGGATCAACTAATTTGTTCTTTGAAAGTATACAAGATGAGAATTTCAAAAGGAAATTTAGCTACCAAAGATGCAACTTTCAAAGCAAACAAGTCTATAGAAGACAAGGAATGTTCATGCTTAGAATCTGACGAAGAAGAAGAGAAATTTACAGGTAAGTACAAAGGAAAAATCCCATTTAAATGTTTTAATTGTGGAAGAGGCATTATGCCTCAAAATTTCCATACAAGAAAGAAGAAAACAAGGTTAAGGGGAAAGAAAAGAACAAGTTTAACAAAATGCAAAAGGATATTTAAAAAAAAATAAGAGTTTCTATCCACAAGAAGATAGTAGTACATTTGAAATTTCTAATGAATCCTTTGGTGAAGATGGAGCTAGAGAATTTAGTCTGATGGCCCTAAAAACTTGGAAGAAGAACTTAATGAATATGAAGAAGAAGAAGAATACAAGGTAGATTTAGAGGGGGTGTTGATTAGTGCCCTAGAGGAAATAGATAGACTCAAACAAAGAATAAGAAACAAAAATATATTTTGTTAAAGTATGTAAAAGAAGAGTCTAATTCAGAAGAGCTTGTCAAGCTAAAAGTTGAACTAGAAGAAGCCAAGAAGGTGGAGGACATTGAGAGTGTGAAAAAATAGAAGAGGAAGTAGTAACCCTGAAGAAAAATCTATAGAAGGCACAAACTAATTTAAATATGAACCTTCAACATATAAAAGGATCTGCAAAATTGGATGCAATATTAAATGCTCAGAGATCTCCACTTATGAAAGTTGGGTTAGGCTATGAAGGAGAATATAGAAAAATTAATAAAAAGGACAAGAATACAATTACTTTTGTAAAAGCATTCGAGGGAGACAATGATAGTCCAAATAATACTGAGAATAAGGGGGTGAGTAATACAATTTATAAACAATGAAACATTGCACCTGAGGAGCGACAACAAAAAAGCACTTGCAGTTTATTGCAAGAGATAAAAAGAGAGGAGAATTAAATAATAAGATACTAAAGACCATACTTCTTTAAGAGATAAAGTTATCAAATTCCAAGAGTATATATTCTCAAGCATTATTCATTCCCACGTATGGAAACATTTTTTATGGATATTGTTATAGTTGTAAAAAATTTGGACAGAAAGCTATAAATTGTAGAGCTTGTGTCAAAATAAATGAAAGGAGAAGCCCTAAAAGAACTGAAGTAAACGATAGATCTGCAAACATAATTAAAAAAAAAAAGAAAAAAAAGAGGAAGGTATCTGGATAGGAATCCATTTGTTCCACTCTTTGATATCAATGGATGTTACTATTGTCACAATTTTGGGCACAAGTAATATGAATATGAACTCATAAACAATAAATTACAATCTCAGAACAATTGTAGAACATAAGAACCTATGCAACGGAGAAAGAAGAAGGAAGAAAAGAAAACTAATAAGTGTGGTTAATTCTGTATGCTCAAACCAGAATAGTCAGTGTTACGTGGACAATGGTTGTTATAGACATATGACAAGAGACAAAAGAAAGTTCTTATCTTTAGATGGAAATAAAACATGAAATGTCACATTCAGAAATGATGCAGCAGGAAGAATCAAAGGAAAGGGTATAGTCAGTCGGAATAATGACAGAGGAAAAGCTCGATATCTACTATTTGTTGAAGGACCAAAACATAATTTGCTAAGTGTTAGTCAGATGTGTGATATAGTTTGTGATGTCATCTTCAGAGCTTGGGATTGTGAGTCCATGTCAACGACAACAAAAAAATATTTGGCTAAAGGAGTTCAAACATAAAATAATGTATATATATTGAAGGAAGATAACTAATAATGTTACATTAGTAAACAAAGTGAGTCTTGGCTATGGCACAGGAGACCGTGGCATCTTAAATTTGATCACATAATCAAGCTTGGTAAAAGTAGAGTAGTTAGATATCTACCAAAGATTACAAAACCTCAAAATTTTATTTGCAAATCATGTCAAATGGGAAAACAGGCCCGAAATTCATTCAATATCAAGGATAAGTTTTCAATCAGTAAGCCTTTGCAATTAGTACATATGGATTTATGTGGTCCTTCCAGAACAGAAGCACCAGGAGGAGAGAAATATTTTATTTTGGTAATTGATGGCAATTCTAGATTGACATGGGTAGCATTCCTTAGAAACGGGCCACACACATTTGATAAGTTCAAAATCTTTAAGGCATTAATAGAAAATCAAACAGGGTGCAAGATAAAGTGTGTAAGGTTAGACAAAGCAGGTGAATTTACTTCAGAAGAATTTGCAAACATTTGCGATGAACTTGGTATAAAAAGGCAGTATACTATTGCAGACAAACCAAAACAAAATGGAGTCGTAGAGAGACAAGATAGGTCTGCACAAAAAATGGCTAGAGCCATGATGCAAGATAGAAACATTTCTCAAATATATTGGGTAGAAGTAATACAGACAACATTTCATATTCTGAATAAGGCACATCTCAGAAAAATTTGTGATAAGACACCATATGAATTATGGCACGACAAACCAACATCTATCAAATATTTTAAAGTGTTCTGAAGAAATTTTTATATAAGAAACAAAGATGAAAAGTTAGGAAAGTTTGGTTCAAGGTCAAATGAAGGAACATTTTTAGAATAATCAACAAAAAGTAAAGGATATAGGTGCTACAATAAAAGGATGCATAAGATTGTGGATTGTATAGATGTAAAGTTCGATGAAGAGTCACATGACAAGAACAAGAGCATAGTTTTTATCAATCCGCTAGATCATCACTGTGTCAATGAAGAATAAGTAGTACATGATGAAGAATCAGAAAAGACATAGACTCATTCAAAAGATCCCTCAAGGTTTGTACAAAAGAATCACCGTGATAGTCAAATTATTGGTGATAAAAGTGAAGGAGTTCAAACAAGGAGACAACTTGCATAGACAACAAATCAAGCTTAAATTGTTATGCTATCATAGATTGAACCACAATTTTTTTGAAGTAAGAAAAGACAAACACTGCATAGATGCTATGAACAAGGAGCTATATCATATTGAAAAAAACAATACCTGCGAACTGATACCAAGACTAGCAAGAAAGGATGTCATGGGTATAATATGGGTATTCAAAAATAATATGAATCGACAAGGACATATCATTAGAAATAAAGAAAGAATGGTATGAAAGGTTTATTCACATGTAGGTATTATGAAGAAACTTTTGCACCAGTGGCGAGATTGGAGGCAATCAAAATGTTTCTTGCTTTTCCATGTTATAAATATTTCAAAGTGTACCATATGGACGTGAAGTCTACATTTTTAAAAGGAGAACTTGTGGAGGAAGTATATATAGAACAATCTAAGGGATTTTTATTATCAAATAATCCTAAGTATGTATGCAAGTTAAAGAAGGCACTATATGGACTTAAGAAAGCACCATGATCATGGTACTCTAGATCAAACAAGTACCTTCAAAATCAGGGTTTCAAGAGAGGTGTAGTTGATAGTAACTTGTACATAAAGTCCAATGAAGATGAAATTCTAATTGTGGTGGTGTATGTAGATGATATTATGTTTGGAAGCAAAAAAGATAATTTATTGCAATGGTTTTCTAATTATATGAAGTTTGATTTCAAGATGTCAATGATTGGGGAACTCACTTTTTATCCGGGGCTGTAAATTTTACAAAAGTAAAAAGGTATATTAATTTCTCAAGAGAAGTATCTAAAGGATATGATGAAAAAGTTCAAGGAGGACTGTAAGCCTGCTCAACCCCTATGGAAATTGGATGCAAGTTGTGTATAGAGGATGAATCACCTCATGTTGATTAGAAGCTTTACAGATCCATGATAGGCAGTATACTATATCTGACAACTTCTAGACTAGATATAATGTTGGAAGTCATATTGGTGAGAATATATTAATCATCACCTAAACAAAATTCATCTACTAGCAATAAAAAGGATATTAAGGTACTTGAAAGGGACAACATACTATGGACTATTTTACCCAAAAGGAAATGACTTCACATTGATAGCATACACAAATGTTGACTGGGCTAGTTGTATAGATGGTAGGAAGACTACGGGTGATGGTGCATTCTAATAAGGAGAATCATTGGTTTCCTGGTTAATAAAAAAGAATTCGTCGTAATATTTATCTACAATAGAAGTCGAATACATAGTAGATGCTACTTGTTGCACATAAATGCTATGGATGAAACAAAATCTACAAGAAAAGAAGGTAAGTTTCAATGAACCAATATATATTAAGTGCGACAATACTAGTGCAATAAGCATCTAAAAAAACCCATTGCTTCATTCTATGACTAAACATATTCGTATAAAGTATCACTTCCTCATAGGATGGGTGGTTGAGCAAACAATGAAGCTGGAATACATATCAACAAAAGAGAAAATAACATATATGTTTACTAAGCCACTAGCAAGACAACCATTTAAATATCGAAGGAGAAAATTAGGGATAGTTCTTGCTCCCTCTTCTCATTAGCTTGAATTCAAAGAGGAGCCTCAAAGTACTATAGAGAATGTGAAAATTAATGGAATATCTAAGGGGGAGAATCTACAGGGGAAAAAAGAAGACTAGAAGAATAAAGCAATGTTTAAGTGTCGAGACTTTGAAGCAGCTGGAGAAGTAGCATGAAGAATAACAAATTATATATGTATAATTAGGCAATCTTCATTATCAAAATACAACATCAACTTGGTCCATCATTCAAAATTTTATCCTTTGATACAAATTTTTATGCAAGAATGTATATATGAAAAAGTGAATAAGCTTATTCAAAGTGCATATGATCTAGTCTAACATTTGTTAAAACATTTTGAATATAAGTCTAGCATTTTGCATCATTAGAATTTGTCAAAATTCTTCATCTTTAATGACTCTGAATATGTATGACCTATGCATCAAACTATTTTGTATTGTTTATGTACTCAAGTGATATTATTTGAACTATGAAGAAAGTAAAGCAAGAGATCCTTTTAAATATATAAAGTGAAAGAAAATGTGTTGACTTCAATCTAACATAAGAAGAATCCATATATCGTCTTCTTTATGTCTGGTCCCTAGGATTCTTCAACGTGAAGTGTCATGTGAATGACACCCAAACAATATTATTTGTATATTATTGTGTCATCTAGTCTCTGTCCAACATCTAAGATATCATAGTATTGGTATATAAATTCATCTTGTGCAGAGGTATCATCAAATGTCCAAAATCACATGAGATTATGAAAGAAAATCAAAGCAAGATCATATAATAATTATAGTGAACACAAAAAATTTCATTAAACCCAAGGCAAATTGAGCATAAGGTCGATTATATCAAAAGCATATTGGTCACATAAAAGGAGCCACAAAGCTATGAAGAAATCAATGCAAATTCTACTAGTAACTCAATTTTTATGTTACCATCAAAGAAAAGGTTACTTGTCGTAGGGGGAGATGAAGCCTCGCAAATAGAAAAGATATCACAAGCGTAGACCATTAATAAAGAGAGCCATATGCCATTTCATTTGTAGAATAAGACATTATATCATGCACAAAGAAGGATTCATAAAGATCACAATTTTATAGATATTGAATGCATTGACCATATGGTAAAAATGCTATATTTCAGAAGAGGATATTATCTATATCTTTCGCATAAGAAACATAAAAAGAAACAAAGGGGAAATTGAATATATAAACACCAACACATGAAGAAAGAAATTCAATGCATAACTATTATAGTCAAGGACCAAAGTAGAGATAAACTTGAACACAAGATTATGACCAATGCATACAACTGAAGTTGAGGATTAGCACACAAAAGCATCACAAAGGAAGGCTAATACTCAATCAAACAATCAAGGGCTCAAAGAGACTTAAGAGACCTAGAGAATGTATATTTGTAATAATATGAACTGTCAAGGAGAGTCGGTAATGTAGGGAGACAGGTGGATAGAGCTACTAGATGGACAAAGATGAGAAGGACATAGTGCAGGTGAGAGGGACGCAAAGATGTTACTTAGAAAATCTGGAGCAAGCTGCAATGAATCAATGGCCTCATGAAAGGAATGAATTTTATCATTATATTTGTTGTGTGTTATGGTTGTGTGCATTATGATTTCATAAGGCATAAGGAATATAATGGATTATGTTTTAATGTATGACTATATGGTCCATGATATGTTCATCAAAATTATCAAAGACTTAAATGGATTCGTTATAATTATATGGTCCATGATATTGGTGGATGCGTTATTGCAAGACTATATGGTCTATGATATTGTCGGAAGCATTATTGCCAAACTATATGGTCCACGATATTGTTCGATGTGTTATAATTATGAAAGATTAAATTCCAATTCGTTATTTCCAGTGAAATAAATGTCTTATGTTTGTTGTGCGTTATTGGTCTGACTGCTTAGTGGTTGACAATCCATTACGTGTTTGGTATAACATGATAATTTCTATGTTAATTTTGTGGTGCAAATTTTAGAGTCAATATACAAACAAAATTCTTGAAGGATATCACATTTATCTCAACTGGGTCCGTGGGCACTGTTTTTGATCATATTTAAATATGGATTGGTGTTTAGAATTGTATAGACATCACATTTGAATTGTTGTTCTCCTTCACCCGCTAGATATTAATTTCTCTAATCACCAATGTACTAAAGTGGAATTCCTTCATTTGTATGGATTCAAATTGAATGAGATGGAGGTGGAGACGAAGATGTTCTTAGAAGGTTTACAATGGTGTATTCAAAAGGATTTAACAGATTGAGTGCTCATATCCTACGCTCTCTTGGACTCCACCTTTCCTTTCAATTCCAAGATCTCTAAGGTCGACCATGTGATGCATAGACAGTTGGAGGAAAATATAGAAAGGTCAAACAAGATTGAGCCATAATTAATGTGTATATATTTATATTTTAGGCCATCTTCAATTTTGTTCGTTTTGGTTGTGACGACATCAAAAATAATTCCGTGGATAAGAGGATTAGGGTGTTCTGACAATATTGGAGAATAACATGGATAAAATCAAGTTGACAAGAGGAAGGATCTTCCACACACATTTAATAGGGTATAATATTAAGTGAATTATGGTTTTGTGCCCTAATTTCACCCATGAAAAGAGACTCAAGACATTGTATCTTTGACTTGTTGATCTAATAATGGAGACTAGTGTGGAGGAAAAACATTGTGGTTGACTTGTGGGTTCTATTGTGACGAAACTAACTAGTCGAATCCGTTGACATATGAGTGAAAGAACTAGTTGATTAAGTCAACTAGTATTTAAAATGTTATATGGTTTGGTGTTGAAGGTGACTATAATGTCCTTGTCATGGACTATTGGAGCCTGACCTTGACTATTTCTTGAATTTTTGTAGTCATACGATTTTTCTTAAGATTGTTCTCATGCTTGCAGATCAAATGATAAATATGATTGAGTTTTTGCTTTCGCTGTGCTTCCTCCATCTAGATGTCAAGCTTGATAATTATCTCACAGTTCTTATTCAAAGAGAAAACTAGATTTATATAATGCATTTTAGGTTTATATAATGAAAAAGGTTCAAAGATTTTGGTACTCACCAACACATTCACTACAAAGAAAAAAAATATGGAACTTCCCAAAATGCACATCATGGATATGATTTAGAATTACTTGGAAATGAAATTGCTTTGGCATTTCTGACATTAAGGAGTGATGGTGAATGCGAATTTATGTTTTACAAAAATCGAACTGCAGATATTTTACTTCACGAATTAGAGCTTGAAGTGGATCTTATATATATATTATAGTTCAATAAGCCTTATTTCAAAGCATTGCAAATCAACACATCTTATTGTAATGAAAATAACAAAAGATTTTAATGTTATTATTTCATGTCATCCTCACACACCATTGTATCAACCTCACACACTTGATTTTTCTGCCAACCTGCAACAGAAAATTGAACCCTTTCCTAGTAATTCACCGTGCCTATCTGGGTTGTGCAACCTTTGAGAATTTTAGCCTGCTTCTCCCTCTTAACAACGAAATTCTATCTTCTACTTCTGAGCTTCCCAACTGATCACTCACACTCTGATATCATGTGAATTTTTCAAATTTGAAATCTTATTGCAGCAACTGGAATTAATTATTCTAATTGTTAATTAATTTAACAAGTTACTTGCTACGACAAATACCATATTAATCACATTGCAACCTTCACAAATAAAACCGCGGAAAAATAATAACGTTGGAAACTGAGAAAATATTAGCACACACACATAAAAATAACATCGTTATTTTGGACAAATGTCCTGGGAGAAAACCCAACTTGGGAAAACCAATGCAAGAACTGAGGGTGTTTATTATTATGCAACTGTGAATTCTGAGTACAATCAATGGATTTCCAACTGGTAACCCAAACAACAAGAAAATATGGAAAAATTATTTAAGGGAATTACCCTTATTCCACAAGCAACCCTAACACAAATTTCCTTCAAAAACTTACCTTCTGGACCCTCTGTACCAGCCTCTGCACAGTGCTTGCACAGACCCTGTAACACCCTCCTCCCACATCTACCCAAGTAACCAACCAACCGTAGTAAACATGTGACAAATAATTACTATGATATGATTAAACTCCCTAAGTGAATTTAAGGAAGTGGAACTGACGAACCAACACTTTACAGACCTCCCTCGGGCTCTATAGGACCCTAAGGAGCTAATATACCGGTCTACGTGCCCAAACCCTAAGTCGAATTGCCTTTTCATTAAAAAACCCCTAGTCACTTCCATAACAAGGCATGCATGCAACTAGAACCCTATAGTCGCTCCCACAATGCCTACAAGGGAGAGACTACAGTCTTTTTAGGCCAGTTCCGTGCCAGAGACTACGAGATTTAAGACACTTTTTCAGGGCTAGCTCTAGCCACTACCCAGAACTTGATGAGAGTTTTCGTTACAATGAATGAAACCAAGGCAAATCCTCTAACAAAAAACTTTATTAAGGAATTAACCTAACCAAGCCCAATCATGACAATCATTTCGTCAAATATGTCACAAATATACATCCTACAAGTCATAATAAAATATTTGAGCATAAGGGTCTCATACTTATTTGAGAATCCCTAAGAAGCATTGAAGCCTTATCACATTAGCTGCATTATCATATATAAGGTAATATATTCATTTTTGATTAATTTATAGATCAAAACATTATGAGATCCATACATCATCACTGCCATAAAACATGCTCATAAATAGCATATAACCAACAAAAATAACAAGGATATAACAACCATAAAAACCACATATAAACAAGTATATTTACCCATCAATGTAAGAGGAAAGAAGCTCTTATTAACATATGCAAAATGAATCTAGGTTTGGGACTTCTACGTACCAGCTGACCATAGACTAGGCTGAGCCAAATCTCTCTTTCAGTCAGTCACCCCCGTGCCTTATTCCAAGCATGAATGTAGGATCTCAATAGAATAAAACAATGAAAACCAAACTAGGGCTTCTAGAGGCCAACCACCTCAACCCTACACCAGTGATTCCACCTCACAATTGGACATCACTAACCATAACCAAATCAGTCTCTACCCAAATTGTCCAAGGCTCCACTGCATTTTTTCCAACCAAGGCTCAAAGACTCGTAACTCGACCCACAACTAATATCGGGCTCTAGAGCGTTTGTGCAACCAAGTCTCCAGTACTAGTAACTCAACCCACAGCCAAAGGAACATGAGAACTAACTGGAAAAAGAAAAGAAAAAGACACCCATAACACCATGGTTATCCAAGAAATGGAAAGGCTAAGAAAAACCTCTATCAATCCAAGAACTCCTCCATGCCAATGAAATATCATAACCAAGAAACCACATGCATGCCAAAACCAACAAGGAAAACATGCATGCAACTGGATACCTGCAAAGCAATCCAGTTGTATCCGTTGATCTTGTTGTCCTCTTGCGCTTTCTTGATTTTCCTTTTCCTTCTTTCTCCAAATCCAATGTATGCCATACTCCTCCAAGAGTGCTCCAACAAAACTCTAAGTGTCCAAGAGTATGTGAGAGAGAGAGAGAGAGAGAGAGAGAGAGAGAGAGAGAGAGTATAATGAGAGCCATAAGTGAACTGAAAAAATTCTCAGGAAAATCTTCCTAACTGATCCTCAGAAGCATTTTTATTAACGAGGCCTCTATTTTCTTCATTTTCCATTATTTTCCTTCATTTTCCTCCTCACATGCAACTTGTGAATTTTCACCTTCTTTTTCTCCTAATTTCAATTATTTTCATAAATAAAATTCCAATTAATACCTCATGCTTTTCCAAATCCTTTGCCATTTCCTTTTCCATTTTTTTTTAGCCATAATAAACTTGATGTTTTGACATGTTTTGCCCACCATTCAACTTGGAATATGTGTCCCATGACCATGGTCTTATATTTTTTTTACATAGATTTTTAACTAGGGCTATTACATAACCCTCCCCCTTGGGGGAATACCGTCCTCGGTTTTCAATGACACCTATGACCAACAATGTTGAAAACAAAACTACTACGCATGAAGATTTATAACATAGCTCGTTGCAATATTTACAATGACATCCTGCTGAAACATGACAAACATACCGTTTACTGGAGCTTTATAACACAACTCATTACAATATTTACAATAATAACCACATATACACTCATGCACATTTTATTCAAACAACAAATAACCATATTGTCTAGGGAGCTTTATAAATCCAGATTGATAGAATATTTACAATAATATACACATATACACATTTTCCCTAACCAACAAATAAAAATATACAATGTCTACATCTGCAACAAGGGAAACTAGAGGCTCACACCTCCACCCTAAAAAGTAGTATCGGGATTCACCTCCTTCCCAGGAAGTCCAAAATCCACAGCCAAATTCAAAGCCTGCATCCAATGTCCAGCGCTACAATCCTGCGCTACTATAGTCTTAGTGAACGGTTACTGGCTCATTGTTCCAGGGCACACTTCCAATGTGCATCTGATTCCATATGGATAATGCTAATGACAAAAAAAAATCCATTCCTTGGCCTTCCCTTCTCGGATACACAGTCCCTCAGGTAATCTGGTCATCCCCTTCCATCCAGTCACACACCTTCCAAGTTCCGTAGGCATCCCCTTCTCTACTACATAGTCCCTGAGGTGACCCCTCCGTTAGAAAGGTTTCCTCGCATTGGAAGATAAAAAAACCAAGGAATATTCATACCTGAAAACCATCATACTAGTTATATAATTATCATGGAAATCAATGGACACTATTGTGTACCAGTGACCCACAATGGCCTTGCTCCTGAAGTGCTTTACCAACATACTGTTGCTTGTTCCAATTCCTTTCACTTACATTGTGAATTCTTGTAGATGGTTTCAACCATCCCAAATTGGGCATTGCATGCTTTCCTGTACCAAGAAAATATTTTCCATTATATTAAAAATAAATTGAAATAAATTCAAATCATACCTCATCAATGGCCTGTCAATAAGGAACACCTGTGATTCTGTTCACTTCCTATCACAACAAGTCAAACTAGTTGTTTGATCAACATCATCTATAAACATATCACATCTGGTTAGCTCAAAACACAACCATCATAGGTCAAGAATAATAAATCACATGTAACTATCATAAACCAGAGTCATAGACCACATGCATAATCAAAACTAAAATAAAACACCGATACTTATCCTTCAATCGGTCCTTATTTATGCCTTTGTTCTTTCTGTATGCACAATGGATCAGTTTCCACACCCGACAAGCACCTAATGCCTTCTCTTCAACATGTACACATACACATAGTGTGCATCACACACATGAAACCACACACGACATACATCATCGTATAGTACTTTCACCTACACCTGACATACAACACATACACCTACACCCAGAGTTCGATGCAACACAATACATATATGTACACAGAGTACAAGACAAAAAATACACATGTCACGATACCATGACTACACAATGCACATACATAGTACCACATTCTCACAACACAACATGTATAACATGCACACAATACCAAATGTATACTAGTACCATATGCACAACATGAACACAATACCACCTGTACACATCACCACTTGCACAATGTGTGCACAACATCACATGTACACGACAACATGTACACAATGCCACATGTACACCGCAACACCTGTACATTGTGTACACAATACCACATATACACAACACCACATGCATGAAACATACACGACATCACATGTACACAATGCCACATGCATGGAAAGTACACAACACCACCTGCACACAACACCACATGCACAACATGTACATAAAACCACATGCACACAACACCACATGTACAATCATGCACACAACACCATATGTACATAGCACCATATATACACAAAACCACATATCCAACATGTGGACAACACCATATGCACACAACACCGCATATTGATCATGCACACAGTACATATGTACTCAACGCTGCATATCCAACATGTACATAGCACCGTCTATACCCAACACTCCATTCCAATATGCACACAACACCATATATACAACAAACACACAACACCATAGGTACAATCACTAAATGTACAATATGCACAGCATATACACAACAATAGCATTGCACGTCGAAAACCACATTGTCTCTACAAAGAAACCTTGCTTCAGTGTCTCTATGTCACCCATGCTTATCCTAGCATGTCGCGGATCACACTATTTTCATTTCACTCATGTATATCTTAGTATTACATGTCCAACACATAGGCATAGTATAAACACATAATATCAACTCGTATCCACATGATATTGACCTCATAAATTTGTCAGGGCTACTCTTGCCACTTGATTCCTCATAAGACCAGGAACCTCTTCATGCAATTCAACTACATAAGAAATCATTCCTCCATAAGAATGATCTTTGAAAACCCTATCAGAAAGTGACATAGATACACACACACAGATATATATAATCATTAGCAAAAAAATCATGATCATGTCAGACAATGACATACTTACACACATATTTACATATAAACATTAACATTAAACAATCATGATCCATGACGACCCTTTCAGACATGACACACATACATGTATACATAATCATGATCATAACATAATTACCAGATAACACGAGGTCAAGGTTAATATGACTTCCTTTATGCATGCATATTGTGCAGAACATTGATAACAACATTTCCCAACATAGCCAAGGCATCTGACGCCTAAAATCCATTTACTTTACATTTCCAGTTACCTTTCACATGTTTGTATTGCCATCGTCCATTTACCGCAATGGACCCAAACAATCCAACCGGTTGTCATATTCTTACCTTCTGCTGATACAGATTTATGCAGGAACACAATAAAATATATAAATAAACATAAACGCATATTTGCAACAGGAATAACACTTCATTTCATTAATATCAAATACTGAAATATGCTTACAAACAAAATCAGAAATAAACTAGCCCGGGTGATGGTAGCTTATTTATAAGAAGAGATGTGGCGGCTACATGCCTCTGAACTATGTTACAATGAGGCTCGAAGGCCCATTTATTATTTAGAAACAATGGAACACCCTAAACATCCAAAAACCTAACCCTAGGAGATGAAACACAAAACTATGGGCCTCCCTGGGGTAAATTCGTACATCAATTTCCCAGGGTCGTAACTTTGGCATACGATCTCTGTTTGATGCAAACAATACATCGCTAGAAAGATACATCTGAGGACTAAAAATGATATCAATAAATTTTAAGTTGAAGGCTCACAGTTTTTGATGGTGATTTTCTAAAAAAACATCGTTTAGGGCCTCAAAACAGCTCCTAAAGTTCAAGACCCGAAAAAATACCAAAAATAGTAAATTGTTCTACAATTAAGGAAACTGAAAAAGTGGGGGTCCAAGTGGAATAGGCAGGTGGCCACCAATATCCACCTGGAGAATTCCTCCCCCCTTAGGAAGCAATGGTTCCCATTGCGTTGAGTTCCTCTATGAGATGAGGAAACTTCTGTTGAAATTAGTCCCTAGTGAGCTACTTTCCCTGGTGAAGGAGTTGGCCTGCTTTGACAACCCGATATAGTTGGATCCTTTGTTGTCAGGTGTTATTGTTCTGTGTGTCCATGATCCGGTTAGTTGTGGCGTATTCCATGCAGTCTGGGTTTAACTCTGTTGGTGTGAGTTGTTATGCAATGTCGGATGTGTCCAACAATGGTGGAAAGTATGGCCGAAGGCGATCCACATTGAACACTGGGCGCTGACCAAGGAATGGGGGAATTTTGAGCTCAAAAGAATTGTCTTGCACCACCTTGATGATGGTGTAAGGCCCATAATGGAGTGGTATGAGTTTCCGATGTGATTCGGTTAGGTGTTCTTTTTGCAAAGCAACTAAACTTTCTCACCCACGTGAAACTTGTGTGGCACCCGATGTTGATCATGTCACTGCTTGTACTTGGCATTGGATTTATCCAATATGTTGTGGACCTGCTGGCGAGCATGCTGGATGTGTTCAATAAATTTGGTTTCTTTATCAGCCTCAAACAGTACATGTGTGTATTCTATCTGTGCAGTCGCATGAGGTATGGAAACATCAATAAGACACAATGGTGAGGATCTTGGCCTGATGTGCCCTTTCTGCAACAACTCTTGGATCTGCCTCTTGATTTCATTATTCTCTACAACAGAGTGTTGATAGATCGACCCATTAGGCATCGGTGTGCCTGGGGTCAGATGAATGGAGTGCTTGGCCTCGCAGTGTAGAGGAACCCATCTGGGTGAGGAGAAAATGTCCTTGTATTCGTCCACGACTTTGTCCACCTGCTGCTGCCGCGTAGGGGAGCCTTGCTTGTATGCTGCGACCACAATCTTCTTCTTTCCCTGTGTTCGAATCGTAATGAAATATTTTTCCTGGTTTGGGAAATAATCTTACTGCATTTCTTTGTAGTAACCAAAGAGATGGCGGAAGGCGATACTACCTATGGTATCCTATACAACTTATCTCCCAAAGTAATAATAACAAAACAAGGCCTAGACTCATACACAACATGTCGCTTCCACAAGTATGGTTGGCCTAATAATACATTAGAAACTTCAAGAGGAGAAACATCACACAATACCTCATCTGTGAATGGCTTGATGCTGTAGTGAAGGTGACATTATTTTTTGACACGGAGAACTCTTCCTTGGTGAAGCCACCTGATGGTATACGGATGCAGGTGTGTTGTGGTTGGTAGGCCAAGCCGCTTCATGAACTCTGCTGAAATGAGGTTCTTTTGGCTTCCACTCTCGACAAGGAATTACACTAGAGAACCCTTGATCCACATATGGGAATGGAAGATGTGCTCCTCCTCCTATGAATCCTCGGGCTCCTCCCACTGGATCTTGGTGGTGGAAATGGTGGCACTGGGTTCCACATCAGTGACATGCTTCCCTTTTTCATTCCCCTTGTCTGTTTCTGACTCAGAATTAGAACACGCATCTGATTTGGATGCCTTCATCTCGACCACCAATAAGTGTTTGGCCTAACACTCACTTATGTTGTGAGTGGCGCTTTTATGAAATTCACACATCCTTTAGATTAGTGGTGTTGTTATGAGTCGCCCCACTTTGGCTTTGCCCCTTGTTCTACGATTTTGGGGCGCATTTCCCTAGCTCTATATTTGCAGATCCAAAGTCTCGCTTCTTGTACTTAAATTTATGCTTGATCTTGGCAGCATATCAATATGCCGCGCCAAGCGAGGTAATGTCGAGGAACTACATTTCATCCTGAATGTATCTATGCAAGAAATTTCTGTACTTGAGTGCCAAACATTTCTCTGAATCTTTAATACCCAAATTTGTGTGTAGGGTATGGAACACATTCATCATCTCGTGCACGTCTTGATCCCTTTGTTGCCGCAACGTGGTCCATTGGATGTACTTGTGCTCATAGCTCCCCAAGGGGTAATATTTTTCCTTGATGCCATATCTGAATGAATTCCAAGTGGGTGCGGCCAAGAAAAGAGAGGGTTTCCTCTCGTCCTCTTGCTCACAATAGGTTTCCCACCAGTCTTTAACATGGGGGGCGGCTTTGAGGAGTGCATAAGTAATATTTTCTTGGTCAGAGAAATCATGGACTGAAAAATACCCTTCCAACAAATTTAACCATCTATCTATGGTGTCTACATCTATCTGGAATTCAAATACAATAATATCGAAGTTGACTCATACCTTGAAAGGAGTGGTGCCTCCAGAGTGGTTACTGGATGTAGATGCACTGGCGCCGCCGGTGGGTAGTCGTTGAAGGATGTGGAAAAAGTTATCCATAATCGTGTTCCTTTGTTTCTCGATGGCATCCTTGAGAAATATTTTGATAGGATATTCTACTCCCTAGTATTTATTTTCTTCCCCCATGGGAGGTCGTCGAGGTTTGCAAGGATGATCTTGCAAAGGTTTAACCAAATCGAGCCCTAACTCCTTATACCCCGACGTTGTTGGGGACATGCAAAGAAAGATCGAGAAAGAGCAGACCCCATCTGATACCACTGATCTAGATTCATGGAGGAACGCAATAAAATGCAAAAATAAATATAAACAAAAAGTTGCAACAGGAATAACACTTCATTTCATTAATATCAAATACTGAAAAATGCTTACAGACATAATGTGAAATAAACTAGCCTGGCGATGGTAGCTTATCTTTGAGAAGAGATGTGGCAGCTACATGCCTCTGAACTATGTTACAATGAGGCTCGAAGGCCTATTTATTATTGAGAAACAATGGAAAACCATAAACATCCAAAAACCTAACCCTAGGAGATGCAATGCCAAAATATGGGCCCCGTTGGGGTAAATTGGTACATCAATTTCCTGGGGTAGTAACTTTGGCATACGATCTTCATTTGATGCACACGATTCCTTGTTAGAAATATCTATCTGAGGACTACAACCGCTAATAGGAAATGTCTAGATGAAGACTCATATTTATTGACAATTATTTTCTAAAAAACATCATTTAGGGCCTCAAAATGGCTCCGGAAGTTCAGGACCCAAAAAACTTCCAAAAATATTAAATTGTGCTAGAAGTAAGGAAACTGAAAAACTAAAAGAAACAATGGTTGGGGTTCAAGTGGAATAGGTGGGTGGCCACCAATATCCACCTGGATGATCCGCTATCCTTATACATGCACTAGGCTTCATCCGAGTCTTACATTAACCATGACAATGCATGCATAACATGGTATAGACACTCACATGCATAAAAAATGCATATACAACTCACATGCATTCATGACAAATGCATCCCAACAACAACATCATCAACTTCCAAATGGTGACACCACAACAATAATTACCACAACCATGCATAAACCATAAGCACATAGTCCACAAACATAAAGAAGACATATGCAACATACATGTATTCATGAAAAAATCATTCCACCCATCCAATCCAAGTGTTGAACCATGCTCTGATACCACTCTCTGGAATCACATATCACACAAAGAGAACAGAAACCAAACATCACCCAAAGAGAGTGAAACCATGCTCTGATATCACTCTGTAACACCCTCCTCCCACATATACCCAAGTAACTATCCAACTAGGGTAAACATGTGACGAAGAGTTACTATGATATGATTCACCTCCCTAAGTGCAGTTAAGGAATTAGAATCAATGAACCAACACTTAAAAAACCTCGCTTAGGTGCTACAGGAATCTCAAGGAGCTAATCTACCACTCCAGGTTCCCAAGTTCTTAGTCAAATTGCCTTTTCATCGAAAAAACCCCCAATCACTCCCATAACAAGGCATGCATGCGACTAGAACCCTATAATCACTCCCATAATGCCTGCAAGGGAGAGACTGCAGTCTTTTTCAGCCAATTCTATGCCAAAGAATGATATTGAAGCCATTTTTTCAAGGCTAATCTCCAACCATTGCCCAGAACTTGATGATACTTTCCGAGACAAAGAATGACACCAAGACAAAGCCTCTAACACCAAAATTGATCAAGGAATTGACCTAACCAAGCCCAACCATGACAGTCATTTCGTCAATTATGTCACAAATATATATCCTACATGTCATAATAACAAATATGAGCACATGGGTCTCATACTTATCTGATAATCGCTAAGAAGCATTGATGCCTTATCAAATTAGCTGCATTATCATCTATTACACCATATATTCATTGTTCATTCATTTTGAGATTCAACAAGATGATGATCCTAGTGAAAATTAAGCACCTATACTAGGATGGAGCTTCAGGTTATTTTTAGGTGTAAGTCTATTTTTAGAATGGATGAGCAAATTCTATTTATAGCAGAAGTCTATTTATAGATGGTGAGAAAATTTTATTTATAGATGATGTTCTATTTTTATATGTATGCGCGAAGTCTATTTATAGATCACATGTCTATTTATAGATGCATGTTGACTATTATTATCCATTAATAATAGTTGGACAATAAATATTAATCTATTCTCATGGAGCGCTTGAAATAAGTTAACTGAAGTGGAAAACCAGTTAGCTGAAGGAATTTCGAGTTCAAAGGTTGGTTGGTAGGACATGGAAGTGGACTTAGTTGTAACTAAGTGAGTCGAAGTTGTAACAGATTTGGATGTGTAGTTATGTGAGTTGTAAAGTAGTTTAACTCAGCTTGTGCTAGTTGTAACCGAACATACACTAGTTTAATTGATTCCAAAGCAGCAACGACCATAGGAAATTGGCGCTCAAAGATAAACTCAGAAAGATCAAGATGGAAAAGGGCGACAATATTCCAAAGTATCTCACAAAGTTTTTCCAATGTCGGGATGAATTGGGGAGTGTGGGAATCACTGTTGCTGATGATGATTTGGTGATCTTGGCTCTTCATCAAAGCATGATGATGAAGAGGATTGTTTTTTAGCTGCCAAGGCAAGGAAAGGGAAGGGGAAGAAATTCCATTCAAAATATGAGTCTAAAGGCAAGAAGATGGATTTATCCAAGGTGAAGTGTTTTCACTGTCGCGAACATGGGCATCTCGCCACTAACTTCCCACAAAAGAAGAAGAACAAGAAGGCTACTGGACTTGCAGCTGGTGAGGCCCTTGCCTCACAATTTGAACTTAATTCCTCTTTGATCACATGCATGGTGTCAAGTGCATTGGGATCGGTGTGGTATCTTGATAGTGGTGCTTCCTTCCATATGAAGGGAGATAAGGAGCTTTTCAGTGACTTGGAGGAGAAAGATCTCCAAATGCATATAGAGATGGGTGACGATGGACGATACAGTGTGACTGAAATTGGTACCATTACCTTTGAGAGCGAGTCAGGTAAACCATTTCAATTGAAATATGTTATGCATGTTCCAGGTCTGAAGAAAAACTTGGTCTCAGTCGCGATGTTGGAGGACAGAAGCTATGACATTGTTTTCAGTGATGTAAAATCTTTCCTGCGACATAAAAAAACAGGTCAAGCCAAGAGGATAGGGATTCGAGTTAAGAATCTCTACAAGCTGGAGGTAGATGGCTACGCTTCCATGATGGGCAAGGCATAAAAAGTGGTGAGCCAGGATGAGGGCGAATTTTGGCACAGGCGATTGGGCTATATTCATCATGGAGCCTTGAAAGTCATGCATCAAATATCTACTGGACTTCCAATGGGAACACTTGCTTAGTTAGATTAGTGCAAGGGTTGCACCATGGGGAATTATGTAAAGTCCACCTTTCATGAAAAGGAGAACCGTGCTTCGGTGATCCTGGAGAGATTTCACACAGACATGTGTGGACCATTCTCGGTTGCTTCAACAAAAAAACACAGGTATTATGTTATTTTTTTTGATGAATTTTCTCGTAAATTCTGGATCTTCTTCATGCAGAAGAAGGATCAAACATTCTCAAATTTCTGTGAGTTTAAGGTATTGGTGGAGAAAGAGTCGGGGAAGCAAGTGAAGGCTCTAAGGAGCGATAATGGTGGAGAATACATCTCTAACGAATTCAAAGACTTATGCAGCAAATAAGGAATTCAAAGAGAACTCATAGCGCCTCATAACCCACAACAAAATGGGATCGCAAAGCGGAAGAACAAAATGATCGTGGGTGCAACACGAGCAATGCTACATGATCAGGGCCTACCAATGCATTTGTGGTCGGAAGCATGCAACACTGCGGTTTATGTGCAAAACCGTTGTCCTCATAGAGTACTTGGCATGAGTACACCTGAAGAAGATTTCACTGGTAAGAAACCAAATGTTTCTCACTTTAAGATTTTTGGCTCATCTGTTTATGTGCATGTGACCAAGAACGCCAGGAAGAAGCTAGAGCCGACTGCTGAAGTTGGGATATTTTTGGGGTACACAAAAACACCCCATAATTATCATTTGTATTTGCCTAACAGTAATACGACTGTTATGTGACGGGATATAAAATTCGATGAAGGGAAATCCATGCAGTTGTCGCTTAA
This sequence comes from Pinus albicaulis, assembly GCA_034641835.2. Classification (NCBI taxonomy): domain Eukaryota; kingdom Viridiplantae; phylum Streptophyta; class Pinopsida; order Pinales; family Pinaceae; genus Pinus; species Pinus albicaulis. The sequence continues at coordinate 1,346,326,153 of CM076575.1, read as the reverse complement.
GAGGGAGTTGGACTTGCATGCGGAGGAGGAACTGTTGGTTCCCAAAGATGAGTCTCTAGATGTGGATCAACCACAAGAGGAGGTTCATGGAGTGGAGGAGTCCACTCATGTAGAGCCAAACATCAGAACTGGCAGAAGGTGTACCACAGAAGCTGATAGGCTGAGACTTGATGCTGCGCAGAATGTAGGAGCCCCTACTTCATAGCGCAGACAAAGACTGTCTCCTGACCGATTTACTGGATACATGGCTCTCATGAAAAAATGTATTGTTACTGAGCCATATTCCTTTCAGGAAGCAGTGCAGGAGCCCACATGGGTAGATGCAATGGTGGAGGAGTATGACTGCATTGTTAGAAACAATGCTTAGGAAATTTTTCCAAGGCCGGTTGATAAATTAGTGGTAGGTTTAAGATGGATCTACAAGGTAAAGCAAGCTACTAAAGGGAGTGTTGAGAAATACAAGCCCAGATTTGTGGCCTGGGGCTTCTCATAGATCGAGGGGATTGATTATGAAGAAACCTTTGCATCTGTCGCACGATATTCTTCCATAAGGACCATCCTTGCTCTCTCAGTGTAGATGGGTTGGCAGATTCATCAGATGGATGTGAAGAATACATTTCTCAATGGTATCATTGAGGAAGAAGTGTACATTGAGCAGCCTGAAGTATTTGAGATCTCCAGCAGTGAGTCGCATGTGTGCAAACTCAAAATAGCGTTATATGGGCTGAAGCAAGCACCCTGTGCTTGGTACACTCGGATCAACAACTATTTCACCGGACTTGGCTTCACCAAGAGTGAGGCGGATGTAAACCTATACCAAACTATGGTGGAGGGTAAGATTTTAATCATTGTTCGTTGTGTTGATGATTTAATACTGATTGGTGATGAGCAACTGATACACTCATGCAAGGAGGACCTTGCAATGGAGTTCGAGATGAAGGATATGGGCATCCTTCATTATTTCCTTGTATTGGAAATATGGCAGTGAGATGGTGAAATTTTTGTGTCTCAAGGCAAGTATGCAAGGGAGATACTGGGTAAGTTTCACATGGAGGGCGGCAAACCCATGGATACTCCTCTTCCAGGAAACTGGAGGAAAGAGGATGCTACATCTAGAGAGCTAGTGGATGCTACTGTCTATCGACAGTTAGTGGGTTCGCTAATGTATTTAGTGAATACAAGACCAAAAATATGCTATGCGGTGAACTAGATTAGTCAAGCGATGGTTAAGCCTACCAAGCTCTTTTGGGATGTCCTGAGATACCTGAGGGGAACATCTGAGTATGGCTTGTGGTACAGATAGACAGATGAGGTGAAGTTGCATGGCTTCACGGATGCAGATTGGGCGGGCAGCCCAATAGACAGAAAGAGCACATCAGGAGGGATCTTGAGTATCAGATCTACAACTGTTTCTGGGTACAGCAGGAAACAGAGATCCGTGGCACTCAGTTCAGTGGAAGCTGAATACATGGCAACAAGTCAAGCTGCATGTGAGGCTATTTGGATGAGAAAGATCTTGGTTGGTTATTTTGGTTCTCATTTAGGTCCTACAGTGGTTCATTGTGATAATCATAGTTGCATTAAAATCTTGATTAATCAAGTGTTTCATGATAGATCTAAGCATATAGATATCCGGTATCATCATATCAGAGATTGTGTGCAGTGGAAGATCATGTTACTTCAGTACATTCCTACGGAAGATCAGGATGTAGATATTCTGACGAAGGCGCTCACCAGGAGTAAATTCGAATACCATAGAGATAGGATCGGGGTGAAGGATAATCCCTTTCTTGTTGAGAGGGAGTGTTGAGATTCAACAAGATGACGATCCTAGTGAAAATTAAGCACCTACACTAGGATGGAGCCTCGGGATATTTTTAGGTGTAAGTCTATTTGTAGAACGGATGAGCAAATTCTATTTATAGCGGAAGTATATTTATAGATGGTGAGAAAATTCTTTTTAAAGATGATGTTCTATTTTTAGATGTATGTGCGAAGTCTATTTATAGATCGCCTGTCTATTTATAGATGATGTTGACTATTATTATCCCTTAATAATAGTTGGACAATAAATATTAATCTATTCTCATGGAGCACTTGAAATTAGTTAACTGAAGTGGCAAACCAGTTAGATGAAGGAATTTCGAGTTCAAAGGTTGGTTGGTGGGACATACAAGTGGACTGAGTTGTAACTGAGTGATTTGAAGTTGTAACAGAGTTGAATGTGTAGTTATGTGAGTTGTAAAGTAGTTTAACTCAGTTAAGTGAGTTAAACTCAGTTGTGCTAGTTGTAGCTGAACATACACTGGTGAGAGATCAATGAATTAATTATTTAATTAATTCACAAGCAATGGTCTCACATGCAACTGAAGATTTAATACTATTAACTACATGCATGTCAGATCCAATGGAGACCCAGTTGAGAGATAGGTGAAAGGGACAGTTTGACTATCAGTTGTGACATTAGTGGGTGCACTCATGCAACCACACACACATTGGAGAGGCCAATGAGGATTGCGTAGTCAAGGCAAGCAACATCTCATTCATTCAGGGATTGTGATCAACAAGGATTGCGCAGTGGAGGCAAGCTGTCTGGAGGCAGTAAATTGGCGCATGTATTTGCCAATTTTTGTATGACACTGTGAGACGATTGTATATTGTACTGAGAGCTCTTGGATTAGAGTTTTGTATGAGATTGTTTCATGATCCATGATATATACATAATATATGATAGTGGGGTTTTTAGCTTTATGTTTTCTCGGTAAAAACATATGTGTTATGTGTGATTGATATTTCTTCATGTGTTTGCAATTGGCGATCATGTTTTAGAAGCAATTTTGTATTTAATAGTGGCATATAATTGTTAGATCAGGAGAATACATGCAATACATAATTTGTATTAAAATTTATAGAATTCATTTATATATCAAAACATGATGAGAGCCATACATAATCATTTTCATAAAACATCCTCATAACCAACATAAATAACAAGGATATAATAACCATAATAACCACATATAAACAAGTATATATACCCATCAATGCAAGAGGAAATAAGATCTTATTAACATATGCAAAATGTAACTAGGTCTGGGACTTCCACGTACCACCTGACCATAGACTAGGATGAACCAAATCTCTCTTCAACCAGTCAACCTTGTGCCATATTCCAAGAATGAATGTGGGATCACATGGAATAAACCAACCAAAACCAAACTAGGGCTTCCATAGGCCAACCACCTCAACCATCCACTAGTGATTCCACCTCACGGTTGGACATCACTAACCATCACCAGATCACTCTCTACCCAAGTTGTCCAAGGCTCCAAAGCATTTGTTGTAACCAAGGCTCTAAGACTAGTAACTCAACCCACAATTGTTGTCGGGATATAGAGCGTTTGTCCAACCAAGGCTCCAGGACTAGTAAATCAACCCACCAAGGGATCCAAAGAGTTTGTCAAAACAAGTCTCCAGGACTAGTAACTCAACCTACAACAAAATGAACATGAGAACCAACTGGAAAACAAAAGGGAAAGACACCCACAACACCATGGCTATCTAGGAAATAACAAGGTTAGGAAAAACCTCTGTCAATCTAGGAACTCCTTCGTTCCAATGATAGATCATAACCGAGAAACCACATGCATGCACCATGCATGCCAAAAATAGCAAGGAAACCATACATGCAAATTTATACCCGCAAAGCAATCCAACTGTATCCGCTGATCCTGTTGTCCTCTTGCACTTTCCTGATTTTCCTTTGCCTTCTTTCTTCAAATCCAATGTATGCCACACTCCTCAAAGAGTGCTCCAAGAAAACTCTAAGTGTCCAAGAGAGAGAGAGAGAGAGAGAGAGAGAGAGAGAGAGAGAGAGAGAATATAATGAGAGCCATAAGTGAACTGGCAAACTTACGAGTAAAATATTGCCAAGTGATCCTTAGAAGCCTTTTTATTAATGAGGCCTCTATATTCTTCATTTTCCTCCTCACATGAAACCTGTGACCTTTCACCTTCATTTTTTCCTAATTTCCATTATTTTCATAAATAAAATGCCAATTAAAACCTCATGCTTTTTGAAAGACTTTTCCATTGCCTTTGCCAATTTCCTTAGCTATAATAAACCAAAATTAGCACCCACTAGGATGTTTTTCCCACCATTCAACTTGGAATATCTTTCCCATGACCATGGTCTTATATTTTTTATACGTGGATTTTTAACTAGGGCTGTTACAGATCATATGACGTCTAGCCTATGATATGCCTCTAACAAAATCATTATGCCTGTCTCTAATGAGGAAATCACTTCTTCGACAATTTGAAACCCTGTCCAGCCTCTGGAGTTGAAAACAATTTTTCCTCTAGCTAAATCGAGTTACTCTTCTGAAGCAACTGTGAAGTCCTCCACGCTGTCCCATTAGGAATAACTTGACCTCTTGTTGTAGTCTCTCCAGATCTAGAAAAATTCCTCTGGATCACTATCTCTTCCCGTCATTGAATCTGATTCAATATTTGGCTTTCCGATAAATGTTACTACTCTCTGGAAATCAATCCGCTAAGGAAATCAAATTGCTGGTGTGTATTCTCCAAGTTCCCATCAACTTCTTGTTATAATCCTCTACCGGGACTCCAACGACCAAGATTAAATCTTAATCAAGGGCTAGGATCATATTGAAGTCGATCCATGTGTGTTTCTAGACTATTCTCACCTTGAATTAATTAATTTTGATTAATTAACCAGTTTTCCTAAGTTTGGACTTAAGATACATTAAAAAATGGGTTAATAATATATCAAGTCATCTTTAGGTGGAATTTCCAGAAATGATTTCTGGGTTTCAGATATCTATGTATTCTAGCCTCTCCACCAAGTTTCGTGACTAGAACACATTCAATGCTACAAAAGCTAACACAAACTTGCAATCGTTTTTCTTCCTTGCTACCCGTGTTGATACCCATTCTTCCATAAGTTTTTTTCATCTTTAGGAAAGCGTCATTGTATTCATCGACTTTCAAAGAAATTTTTTCTTGATTTGAAAACATCTTGGAATTGCCTCCTCTTTCTTGATACTGCTTACTTTTAGACTCATAGCTGACCAAGAGCTTTAGCTCTTACACAATTGTAATATTCCCTCTATGAGATATCTTAAATGCCCAATAAAATTTCCTGAGTTTTGTGAAGTCTATCTAAGAGAAATTTTGTCGAATAGTTTGAATGAGGTAGGTTGTAGGTATATTTTTGTTTTTTTGCTGAGAGAGATACATAAACATAATTAAATTTATGCTAAAACACTCAACCGAGTTGGGCATACTTAATTAAATTAGCTCAGAAATATATAGTTTACAATATAATCTCCCACTATGAAAGAGAATATGATTGAAATTAGTCAATTTAATAACTCATAACAGGGATTACAATGCATAAAGATAGAAGGAACTTGAGTACCTCATTTCAATGATGGATTTTTCAGGAAATCAACCTTCCAAACAATTTATACCAGTGACTAGAAATGTACGTAGCCCTTCTAGAAATAGACCATAAAACAACCCTTTGTCTGTGTCTTCAAAAAAGTGGCTTGACCTTCCTTTATTTGGGTACATTGAACTCTAGCAAACACACCACATTCAACCACAAAACCCACGATGAAATAATCTCTAGAAATGCTTGTCCCACACAGAGAAGGGACAAATATCTACATTGTCAGCTCAAAGGAAATAACCAACATAAACTTGGCCCTACAACTCAACCACTGAGAGAGAAAAAAATCATCCTCTTAATAGTCAAACTCATCCAACAGAGATAGGAAAGAGCTAGAACTTCACCCACAAGAGAAACTCGAACCCTCTCCAATACATAAATCTTCCTTCTTGGAAATAGCAAACTCAGCCAATACTCTATGAAGGAACTCCTTCAAAAATGCTACAAATCTCATCATGCTAACTATTGAGGATCACACACATGAAGATATGGATCTCCTCTTTCCAAATAAACTAATCACACCTAGAAATATGATTGGACCACTACAACAAAACATGAAATTTGTGCCAGATTTAACACCAGATTTCATTTTTTTTTAGGATGAGTAGGTTGGCGCTAAACCTGGCTCTATTGGAAATTTTTTGAAGCATCATTTTTGCGCCGTATTTTGCATCCTTTTTTACATCAGGATTTGCATCTATTTATATGACGGGTTTTGCTTCTAGTTTCGCACCATTTTTTGCAAATATTTTTTCATCGTTTTTTGCTTCCTATTTTGTGCCATTCTTTTCTTCCAGTTTTATGCCATCATTTGCATCAAGTTTTACACAATCTTTTGCATACAATTTAATGTTTTTTTTTAATCTAGTTTGTGCCATTTTTTTCATCTAGTCTTACACCAATTTTTTCCTCTAATTTTGTACCTATTTTTGCATATGGTTTTGCTCCAATATTTATGCCTAATTTTGCACCATTTTTGGAATCCAAATTTGCATCCTATTTGGTGTCTATTTTTTCATCCTTTTTAGCATCCAAATTTTCATCGTTTTTTCTTCCTCATGTTGTGTCCACATTTGCATCTCATTTTGTGTCCACATTTGCATCTCATTTTGCGCCTAGATTTGAGTTTAAATTTTCATCTAGTTATGCATCCTTTTTGGCATCTAATATGGTGTCCTTGGTTTCACCCTTTTTTTAAAACAATTTCGCATCCCAATTTTACACCAAGGTTTTGCATCCTCATTTTGCATCTAAATTTGCACTTTTTTTGTTTCTTTTTAGCACCTAACTTGACATCCCCTTTTGCATTCAATTTTATGTCTAGTTGTTTTTCATTTTTTGAATCTAGTTTCGTGTCCAATTCTGCATCCTTGTTTGCACCCAGTGTGGTATCATCTTTTAAGCCCTGTTTTATTCCCTTCTGTGTCTAGTGTTGCTCCTTTTTTTATAACTAGTTTAAAACCATTTTTCTTTCCTTATTTGCATCTTATCTTGATGCATACTTTAACATACAATTCTACTTACAGTTTTGCATCCATGATTACATCCACATTTGGCTTCTTGTTTAGAGTGTATTTTTTTTTTGACCCCCTTTATGGGTTCATTTTAATGATTTCAATTACATAGTGAAATATTACAATTTCTAAATATCATTAAATAAGATATCACAATTCAAATTGATAACATAATGTTTTTAAATAAATTTAAAGGAAATTGAAAACATCCATCCAAGAAATAACAATATCATCATATATAATAATTCTCCATAAAAAAATCATTGACAATTTTCAATATACATATGACTACCAAATCAACACCTATCGCAAATATCATTATTCAAACGCAAATTCACAACATCTATCCAAAAATAGTAATGTAATCATTTATAATATTTTTCCATAAAAAAAACATTGAAAAATTTCAAAACATATAAAAGTAAGAAGATAATACTAATAATATTATCGTCATCTTTAATCAAATCAACTAAAATCCAAATGTGTTATTACTAGATCAAAATCTTTCATGAATAACATTATTCTAAGGTAAATTCAAAACATCCATTCAAAGATAATAATATCATCATACATAATAATTCTCCATCAAAATAATACTGATAATTTTCAAAATATACATAAGGCATATAAAGTTTAATCTTATAATGCAGTGATATGTGGTGAGCATAGTACCTAAATAATAAATGAGGTTGTGAGCCTTGATCACACCATTATTCAACAAATGAAAGCTTGAACATACACGTGGAATATCATATTCATAAATTTTGTAACCAAATTTCGTTGGTATCATATACATCAATTTTATAACTTAACGTTGCTGGTATCATATACATGAGGTTAGCGGCCTTTTAAAATAGTTGAGATATGGAGAAAAATACAAATTTTTCCATATGCTTTAGAAAATATCATATACATAAGGTTAGAAAATTTTTAAAATAGCTAAGATATGGAGAATAGTTCAAAGGTTTCCATATACTTTATATGGTATACGCCTTAAGCCTAACCTTTCAAAAGTAGAAATTGGCGGTAAAGAGTGGCTGCAGGTGCTACAAATGTTTCTGCTATTGCTGGTGGTGGTGAAGCCTCAGGCGTAGGATCCGAGGTTGTTTTTTCTATTGTCGGTGGTGGTGAAGCCTCAAACGCAGAATTCGAGGATCATATGTGAACCCATTATATGTACCTGCATTATTAAAACACCTGTATTAGTTGTTAGGTCAAAATGATATGGATTACCATATATCATGCACAATTATAACAACACATATCTAATCATTCAATATAGATGTGATGATTCCATATTATCTAGTGAATGGGTTAAGCGAATTCATTAAAAGTAAAAAACAACAATTTCAATATTAATTGAAATATCATGTGATTGAAAAGGTTAATATTAAATTGAAATTCAATATAAATTAATAATTAATTAAAACAATATGGATTACCATATACTATGTTGATAGTTATAATAAAAAATCGCTAAGTATTACAAGCTACAGTTCGCAAGACTAGAAATAACATATCCTCTATAATAGACAATGAAGGAAAAATTCAGACAGATCAAGAGATAATTAAAGCTGCTTCCACCACTCATTACAGAGATCTGCTCACTGAAACAAAATAACCTGAAGACTACTCTAATCTCTTAAGACATTTTCCAAATATGATCGCTGAGGAGATGAAAATCACTCTAAAAAAGACATAGAAGAGGCTGAAATCCAATGCGCCATTTGGTCCCTGCATCCTGACAAGGCTCCGGGTCTTGATGGCTTCTCCATCAGCTTCTACAGGACATATTGGGACTTAATAAAAAAAGACTTGACCAAAATGATACAGTGGGCTCAAAGGAAGAATAAAATAGGGGGCTTCACGAATTCAACTCATCTTGCTCTTGTCCCCAAAGAAAACCGCCCTCCTCCTTCTCAAGGTTTCGACCTATCTCTCTCTACAATTCCTCCTACAAATTATTACCAAAATCCTTGCCCTGCGCCTCAAGCCCCTTCTTCCTAGCCTCATCTCAGAAAATCAAGGAGGCTTCATCTCCCAAAGACATATTTTAGACACTATCATCCTTGTTCAAGAGGCCATCCATTCAAGTATGACAGACAAAGAGAAAGGTTTTATCCTCAAACTCGATCTATCCAATGCTTTTGATAGGGTTAGGCACTTCTTCCTCCTTTCTGTCCTCCAGAAAATGGGCTTCGACAATGACTTCATTGCCCTTATCAAATCTTGCATCTCTAATCCTTGGATCCCCCCCCCCCCTCATAAATGGCAGGCCTGCAACTTTCTTTCAGTCCTCCCGCAGTCTTAGACAAGGTTGTCCTCTCTCTCCCTTTCTCTTTATCCTCATGGCTGAATCTTTCAGCAAGGCCTTGGATCATATGCGAAGAGTTGGCCTCATCACTGGAATTAAATTTGGCAACGGTGTCAAAAATATGAATCACTCAAAATTTGCAGACGACACCCTTTTGATGGGTGGAGTATCCTGCATTATTGCACACAGGTTCAAATCTCTCCTTGAAAAATTCATGCTCTACTCTGGAGGGCTGATAAAATTCCAAAAAATTTGCATTTATGGTTGGAATGCAACTAACCAAACCATTCACAACATTGCACAAATATTTGGGGTTTCTTATAAACTGAATTGGGATCACTTCAATTATCTAGGTATGCCTGTCATCGCTGGCCCTCTAAAGTCTAAAGTCTGGAACATTACAATAGACAAAATGAAGATAAAAGTTCAGCAGTGGGGTTTTTCTTGGTTAAACCTTGCTGGGCATGTAGTTTTACTTAAACATGGCCTTTCATCTTTACCCCTGTATCATTTCACTCTGCTTCATGCCCCTGCCAACATTCATCACAAATTTGAAGCAATCCTAGGGTATTTTCTCTGGCAGGGTGGGAAAAACAAGAAGAAAAAATACAATCTTGTTAAGTGGGGGCATGTCACTCAGGGCTACGAAAATGGAGGGCTCAGAATCCGCTCACCCAAGCTCTTGAACATTGCATTTGGAGGAAATATTGTCTATAGGTTAAACAACAGACATCAAGCATGGTGGAATAAAGTTATGGAATCCAAATACCTTAACTCTTCCAGACAACATCTCCTTGATCAAGAGATCCCTAGTAGACCCTGCTCCAGAATCTGGGTCGTCTGTAAGAAATCCATTCCTTTCTTAACCCACAATCTCTCCAAAGTCCCCCATGAGGGAAGCAAAATTAATATCGGGGAAGACAGAATTATGGGGAAAAATCCTCTCTTGGATATACCTGGCACTCATCGCATCCTCTCTCATTTTCAGGCTCTCAGACTTAAATTCTTAAGTCAATTCTCCGTGTGGGATGACCAAAATAACATCTGGATTGGATGGCACTTTCCCCCTATCCCTCCTTATTTGGAAGCTGACCTCTCCAACCTCCAAGTCTTACTCCATGGAGCTGCACCCACGCGAAAAGGTAGTATGGATAGCTTTCCTTGGGATCCCACTAGCTCAGCTTACACCATTAAAGCAGCTCACTACTAACTCAACAAAGATCACTTTCCCACTCCTCCATGGGCAATTTGGAAGTTGGTTTGGAAGTCAGAAGGCATCCCAAAGATCAAGATATTTATATGGATTCTCCTCAAAGGCAAGATCCTCACCTCTGAAAACTTAAAAAAGGGGTGTGATCAGTCCATCTAGATGCCCCAATTGTCAAAGTGCAGAAGAGACTGCACATCATATTTTTATCAAGTGTCCCTTTGCTGCTCAATGTTGGGAAGATCTCACTTCATCTTTCCAGCTTCACATAGACTCCATCAATACTATCTTTGATTTGATAAAAAACTGGAGGAACAATTACCCTTGGGGAAAAAATAAAAACAATTTGGTTAGAAGGGTCTGGGATACCCTTTCATATGTGCTCTTATGGAACATATGGCTTGCCAGAAACCGAGTGATCTTCAATAAAAAAAATTCCTCCTGCAGTAAGGTCTACAAAAAGACATTAAGTCTCACTCTCGAAACATTTGTCTCTAAAAACAACAACAGCATCAATGTTAGTGATCTCCAAGTTGAAGAAAGAAATTTTTTGGGTAAGATATTGGACAGTCCTGGCTTCTTCAATCCTTCAACTCAACATCCTCATCAACATGGAACATGGAAGGTTTGTTTAAAAGAAAAATAATTCATTGAATGGTTGGATAACTGCTCAAGGCCTGCTCTCTTTTTCGATGGCGCATCCAAATCAAACCCAAGCATCGTTGGAGCTGGATGCATTATCAGAAATGGAAATGACATCACTCTTCTCCCCTTCGAGTGGGGTCTTGGCTCCCTCTCCAAAAACAAGGCAGAACCTTATGCCCTCCTCCAAGGCCTCTATCAGCTAAAGAAAAGCAACATCACTAATGCAATGGTCTTTGGGGATTCCTCTATCATCATCAACATGATGATCCATGACTATCATGTCCGTAATATAGACCTTCACAGAATTGTTATCAGATGTCGTGACATATCCAAAGGCATGAAAGACATAACTTTCCATCATATTCTCAGAATGAATAACAAGATTTATGATGCTCTAGAAAACAAGCCATGTGCAAGAGTAGTTGGAAAAATCCTCTGCAATGATGGCCTATCTCTGAATCCCCTGCCATGATCTTGATTTTGCTGAGGAAAATATTTTATTGGATTCTCCCTACTAAAATTTTTGAAATCTGCAAACCCAACCGTACCTCCTCCCACCTATCTCCTGTGACCCTATCTCCTCGGAATCTCTCCCCTGCTGCTCTCTCCTCAATCCACCATGCTATTTATCCCCGCGTCCCCTCTACTTTCCCACATACTTCTGCAGCGCTTCCATGCTCTTCGCTCTCTGTCGCTGGGCTCCTTCTACAATGCTCCCCTACTCTTCCCACATCCTTCCACGCGTTCCCCTCCACCTGCTGGTCTTCCCCTCTTTGCATTCACTTCCCCTTCATCGTGCACCCATCCCCCTTTAATCCACTTGTCTCGGCCCTATTTTTCACTATGGCTCGCAATGAAGACTGCCTCCACTGTGTTGATCTCCAGGATGAGTTGGACCAAATTCACGTTCAGAAAAAAATCCTGGATGCCAAGCAACAATGGGATGTGAATCTCTTCCTGCACAGGGTTTCATCTCTTCAACAACAGTTCAATGACCTCTCCAACTGCTGCTCCCATGCGGAAGAATCTGTCCAAATTCTCAAATATATGCTGGAAAAAATGCTCAACCCCAAGTTCCAGATCCAACAATGTGAGAAATTCTAGCACCAATGACAATACTGTTGGTTCAACCGGATGCCCAATGAGCATTAATTGATTTTCTCTTCTCTTCTTCTTAGCATGGTTTTTAAGTTTGTCCGTATCTACTCATTATCTGTATTTCAGTATTTTTTGAACAATAGACACAAAGAAGGCTTAGAATTTTGTGGTCGCTACCTTCTCTGTTGCTCCTCAGAAACACTTTCATGTAACAAGAAATCATCTCCTCACATATTTCTTGGAATATAAATCAACACCCGATATTGTTAGAAAAAAAACCTGCTAAGTATTCAATACAGCTGCCATGATTCGATATTATCTAATGCATGGGTTAAGCATATTCATTATAAAGAAAAAATATCAAATTCAATATAAATCTAAATATATCGTGATTGAAAAGGCCATCAAGTGAATAAAACGATCAAGGTAAAAGCCATGCCATTCCCGTGTAGGAAGAATTTGGCAGAAAGGAGGCTATATGTTTAGAATCTGGCAAAAGCATCAATTAATTAGTCAATGTGGCTAAAACTTCACATATGCAAACCTTTTTTTATTAAAACACTTGTATTAGGGAACTATAACTACTATGGACATATACATTTTGTTAGCACTTTGTAAATCCCTTTAAGCTAAGGAAAGGGCCACAAAGGTAACCACAAAACACTTTTAGCTAGAAACTGGTCCTTTCTAATTGCAGGGTGCTCCCTAGATACAAAACTCTAATGATTAAAACACTAAATCCCACAGAGACCAGATCTGTAAAGGATGACATAAAATTTAAGGAAAGGTGTCAGGAGAAAAGGTAATGGAAATATGAGATCATAGAACATCAAAGCATGCATGAGACATCTGGAAAAAAAGAAAATATAGGCATATATTTCAACTCAATATTGATTTAAGTATAGCAAGGAATAGGAGAAACAAAAAATATTTAATCAAATATAAAAATGCACATGATTTTGAATTCCGTTGCATAAACTGATGACTTATGAATGAATATTGGAAGAGCCATGGCAAATAAATAAATAATTCTACCATGTACGAGATCCACAATTACCCTAAGCATGTAAAGATGGATTTAAAGATAATAACTTCAAAAATGGATATTACATTAACATAAGGAAAACAAACTTGAAACCACACACCTCAGGAATCTTTGAAACCAATGACACAAACTTGCTCTGAGATTTTTATTCAAATAATTGTAAATACACACATAGGGCCTCTCCAACTCTCCACAACATCCAACCTTTTCCACATTATTTTCCATGACATTAAATATCATTACAAGCTCAAAAATCTTATGACCAGATACAATGGATGCGTTATCCATGAGAAGGATCAGACTGATCACAAAAGAAGCAAGTTACTAAAAGTATTTTTAGTTGAAATGGATTAAAAAATAACTTAAATCTTATCATACTATCCTATCTAGATAACATCCTAATCCATGATAATTTAATCCTATCATCACAACCATGATTTTAGTAATAAAAAACAGGAAATTGCATTGAACTATCCATCTGTGCGGCGCAACAACCACATAACATGTCATTTTGGCATGATTTCTCATGTACCAAGAGGCATATGGCTGGTAACTAGGCAATGAATCATCTCTTGTATCACTGACATATTCCACCATCCACCTTCTGACAAATGGCATCCTCAAAACTGCATGTAAACATGTGCGCAATGACTGTGTAGCCTGATTTTCAAATCGTGCTAGCACTTGTTTTCCTGCCTTAAACTCACCCAAGATGATCCCATATATGCAATCAACACTTCAGACTACAAAATCAACCTTCAGCATGCCAAAAACATCCATACATCCTCCACATGTCCAAACCAATTGCAAAAATTCATAGTTCTGCCACCAAAAACTGCGAAAATAGTCATTGCAAAGACGCCTGTATGTCCAAAAAAGTAGCACCTGTGTAAAAAAAGAAGAAATTTATTGTATATGACCTTGTTTTGAAGAAAAACCTCTCTCAATTTCTCCAAATTCTACCCCAACTTCTTAGAAAATTCTCTTCAAAACAATGACTAAAACTGGAAATTTACAAATTGCAAAAAATGTGCTTTAAATATGCCTTTAAATCCCGATCTATGACACTAGTGAAAAAATGGAAGAGTTTATTTTTATTTGGCTTGTACTTGAGAAAAACCTCTTTCAATTTTCCATAGTTCGCCTTCATGTGGTTGGAATCATCGTTTCAAAAGGATGTAAAAATCAAAGTATGCTACGCAACATCGTGCAACGTATAGGTTGGGTAGCATTTTTGCGCAATGATGGTTGGGTAGCACTTGTGCATATTGATGGCTCTGTGACAACTATAAATATTCTATCGGTCACTGTATTTTCCAAGTGAGTAAGCTGAATGAGCAACGAGACTAAGGATGCATGTAATGCGCCTTTGTTTTTTGACCTTTGGCATCTTTTGCTTTGATTAATTTTGTTTACTTTGGTGTTGATCCATTATCCTTTGGATCAAGCCATCATGATGGTAGTTTAGGATAAGGAGGGTTAGGATGAAGATGAGGGATAGAGTATGATAACAAAGTGGGTAATGATGGTTAGGAGGGAGTCTAGGATGAGGGTAGGGGTATGTGTAGGATAGATGTTAAGAAGGGGTATATTTACATGTCAAAGGTGTATGTGAGTGGGGAGGATGAATGAAATAGGGTGTATGATGGTAGGATAGTAGATCAATATGATTAAAGCATAGTTTTTAATGGGGAAATGACCTTGATGAACCTCTAAATCCCAAAACTGACACAACCTCCCTTTGGAACTCACCAAGAAATGAATGTTAACACATACTTATTGACTCTTGATTGTACGACAATTGACCTCATAACTCTAACCATAAATGTGTCAAAATTTGTATGACATGGAAAATTAACGTTTAGACTATGACAAGAAGCATTTCATAGGCTAAACTGCTTCAAAAAACTGAAAATTAAAGGATATGGAAAATATATTTGACAATGAAAACTTATGACCCTAATATTGGTTCCAATGGGGATGGCAACCTCCTAGAAAGGTTCCAAGAACTAAACACAGACTAGTAGCTTATCCATTGGGAAATGGAGTAAACATAAAAACTAAGAATGACTGAATAACTAACTAACATTTATTCAAAAACGCTATACAAACCAAACTGAAATATTCAAAGAAAACTTGACAGCATATCAAGAGAGTCTTAGGGCCTTCTCCTCGGCCTTCAAAATCCAATGAGAGTTATCCACACCTGCTAGAAGTATATACACTAGGTAATATCTTCTGTCCAATGTAACCAGTCAAGAAAATGGCTACTTGACTGAATGCTACTCACAGTTCCCTTGAGTAGACAAAAGAAAAAAGAGAGTGGTAACTCACGATTTAACTGGTGTTGAGAACCAGAATCCATAAATAACACAACTTTCCATAGATCCTGTAACAAACTGGCCATGAGGAGACAAACATCTTATTTCAATGATTCCAAGAGGTCAGCAAAAGGATCTTAAAAAAAATAACTGGTTACCTTCACATGAGTACTTTGTTCATCGATTTTTCTCTCTTCAACTGAGGGAACCACCTGATCCACAGTGCTGATGTATTCATCTAGGACAACTTGATCTTATTCATCAAACTTTTTATTTTATGAGCCCTCTTCTTCATCATACTTTTCCTTTTTATAACCTAGAGGTAGATCTTCCTGAACAAAATCTTCCTGTTCAAGAGGCTTTAGAACAATCCCTTCATTTTCATTGCTCTCCTCTTTTTGATTCAACTCGGTCTGCTGAATTTCTTCATTAACCTCTGGCCGATCAGTTTCATCAGCAATTGTATAAATTGTTTCTTGTTGGTACTCTACCTGAATAACCGGGCAACGCACTTCTTTTGTTTCTTCCCGATGAAAAGACAACTCAAGAAAGACTTCTTCAATTTCATCAGTCATTACATCCTGATCATAGATGTCAATTCTCATGAGCTGAAACATATCATTTAATTTTCCACAAAATATTTCTATCAACACTATAGAAGGATACAGTTTTTTTAAAATTTATACAAAATGATGAATAGAAATCTGTTATTTTAACAAATACTTGCAGTTGGAAAACCTTCATACCATGATCTGGCTATATCCTCTAAGGTTTCCATAAACATTTTCATCAATTAATCCTCTTGAAAATTAACTTAAGTCTACGTACATGCATGTGGAATTTAATTAAATGTAGAGCAACATCTTCTCCCTTACCATATCTGAATATTGGGATATAGGTTGACAAATTAACATGAGGCATATGATTTAGAAAACCAGGAATATGAGATCTATCCATAGGAGCATACCTGACATTCGTTCTTGTAGAACCCATTTTGAAAATAATCACCAGTAATTATGAAAACTACTGACCTTTAACCAATGAAGTCATCGTGAGCGTTTGATCTTCTGGATCCTTTGAATTTCGAATTCGCTAGGTGAATGGTTCAACCTTTCTGTGTCTGTTTGTTTTTCACTGTCAACAAGCAGATATGAACTTTGATGATCTTATGCGGAGAAGATTAAGAATTTCGATTGTCCCCGACAACGACACCACTATTTTAGCACTATGTAAATCCATTTAGGCTGAGGAAAGGGTCACAGAGGTAACCAAAAACCACTTTTAATTAGAAAATGGTCCTTTCTAACTAGATGGGGCTCCCTCGATACAAAAATCTAATGATTAAAACATTAAAGCCAATAGAGACCAGATCTGTAAAGGATAACATAAAATTTAAGGAAAGGTGACAGGAGAAAAGGTAATGGAAATATGAGATCATAGAACATCAGAGCATGCATGAGCCATCTGGGAAACAAAGGCAAGATAGGCACATATTTCAAGTCAATATCGATTGTAGTCTAGCGAGGAATAAGAGAAACACAAAATATTGAATCAAATACAACAAAGCATATGATTATGAATTGCGTTGCGTAAACTGATGACTTACCACTGAATATTGGAAGAGCCATGACAGAGCAATAAAGAATTCTACCATGTACGAGATCCAAAATTATCCTGAGCATCTAAAGATGGATTTCAAGCTAGAAATTTTAGAAATGGATATTACATTAACATAAGGAAAACAAACTTGAAACCACACACCTCAGGAATCTATGAAACCAGTGACACAAAATTTCTCTGAGACTTTTATTCAAATAACAGTAAACACACACACACGGAAAAGTATTTTCAATTTTTTTTTGTGGAAAAGTATAAAAACTAACTTAACTCTTATCATAATATCTTATCTATATAACATCCCAATCCATGAGAATCTCATCCTAATATCGCAACCATGATTTTAGTAATAAAAAACAAGAAACTGCACTGGACTATCCATTTGTGATGCGCAACAACCATGCAACATGTCATGTTAGCATGATTTCTCAAATACCGAGATACATATGTTTGGTGACTGGGAAATGAGTCAGTTCATGGCACAACAACATATTCCACCATCCACCTCCTAACAAATGGCATCCTCAAAACTGCATGTAAACTTGTGCGCAATGACTGTGTAGAATTATTTTCAAATTGTTCTAGCACCTGTTTTTCTACCTCAAACTCACACAAGATGACCCAAAATATGAAATCAACACTTCAGACTACCAAATCAACCTTCATCATGCCAAAAACATCCATGCAACCTTCACATGTAAAAACTAAATAGCAAAAATTCATAATTCTGCCACCAAAAATTACGAAAATAGGCCTAAAAAAGACACCTATATCTCCAAAATAGTAGCACCTGTGTAAAAAATGAAAGAGGTTATTGTATATGAGATTTTTTTGAAGAAAAAACTTTCTCAGTTTCTCCAAATTCTACCCCATCTTCTCAAAATATTCTCTACAAAACAATGTCTAAAACAAGAAATTTACAAATTGCAAAAAATGTGCTTTAAATATGCCTTTGAAACTCCTGATGTGTGACACCTGTACAAAAATTGGAAGAGGTTAATGTTATTTGGACCTTCCTTGAGAAAAACCTCTTTCAATTTTCCATAATTTTCCTTCATGTGGTCGGAATAATCGTCTTAAATTGATGTCAAAAATAGAGTAAGTTGCGCAACACTGTGCAATGAGTAGGTTGGGTAGCACTATTGCACAACGATGGTTGAGTAGCACTTGTGCACAAATATGACTATGTGATAGCTGTAAATTTTCTCTCAGTCGCTATTTTTTCTAAGTGAGTAAGCTGAATGAGAAACGAGACTAAGGCCGCATGCAATGCGCCTCTGTTTTTTAACCTTTTGCATTTTTTGCTTTGATTGATTTTTTTTCTTTGGTGTTGATCCATTGTCCCTTTGGATCAAGCCATCATAATGGTAGTTTAGGATAAGGAGGTTTGGGATGATGATGAGGGATAAAGTATGATAACAAAGTGGGTAATGATGGTTAGGAGGGAGTCTAGGACAAGGGTAGGGGTATGTGTAGGATAGATGTTAGGAAGGGATAGATTTACATGTCAAAGGTCTATGTGAGTGGGGAGGATGAATTAAATATGGTGTATGATGGTATGCTAGTTGATGAATATGATTAAAGAATATGTAATGGGGAAATGACCTTGATGAACCTCTAATACCCAAAATTGACACAACCTCCCTTTGGAACTGACCAAGAAATGAATGCCAACACATACTCATTGACTCTTGAGTGTACGATAATTGACCTCATAAATTTGACCATAAATGTGTCAAACTTTATATGCTGTGGACAGTAACCTTTACATTATGACAACAAGCAGTTCATAGGCTAAAATGATTCAAAAAACTGAAAATTAAAGGACATGGAAAATATATTTGACGATGAAAACTTATGACCCTAACACATTTAACAACAATAAAAATCCTCTATTCTCCGAAGTAACTGGACTAAGTTGAGAAAACTTGGTGCTGAAACCTTAATGCTTCTTCTGCTTATGGGTTATGGAGCTCTTATCGCTGTTGGACCTGCATTATCAAAACCCATGCATCAGAGCAGTAGATCTAGCTATGGATATATGAATCTCATGACAATAAAATATTTTTATCAAAACCCATGTAGTATTGCTGGTAGACCTACATTATCAAAACCTGTTTATCAGAGAAATAGATCTAGCTATGGATATATGCATTCGAGAACAATAAAAATTTTCTATGTAAAACCCATGTGTTAGCTATGGATATGCATTCCAGAACAATAAAAATCCTCTATCTAAAGCCCCTATGTCAACGAACTAGATATAGAAATCACTTTTATGAGTGAATTATATCTAGCAAACCCCTGTATCAACAAACTAGATCTAGAAAACTCTTCTAGCAAACCCCTGTATATGTGAACTAGATCTAACAAACCCTTCTAGCAAACCCCTGTATATGTGAACTAGATCTAACAAACCCTTCTAGCAAATGTCTTTTTTAGCAAATTGGATCTATCAAACCTTGTATTGGGGAACTAGATGTAGCAATGGATATATGCATTCCACAACAATAAAAACCCTTTAATCTTAAAAGTATCTAGAATAAGTGTAACATACTTAGATGCTTCTTCTGCTTCTTAGTTATGCGATTGTTATAAGCAAAAATAGATAGATATATTAACATAATATATAGATAGATAAGGAGTGAAAAAAAAAGAGTAGGAAGGAAATTTACCAATAAAAAATGAGGAAAAAACCATAATCTAACGAGATTCAAAAATAAATTAAAAATAGGAAAAGAAAGAGAATCTTAAAAAAAATTAATTATTATTTATTTAATTAAAAAATTCATTTTTTTTTTCTATTTTTAATACATAATATCTAATTTAAAACCATTTTATTTGCAATTTAGTTATATTTTAGCAGAGGATTTATCATAACCTTATTTTCACTCAATTTAAAAAATGCTTCAATTTTTTAATAATGGTTTATAATAATTTATCATGTTTATATTTTTAAATATTTGTATTTATTCTTTTTATTTGTTTAAATAATTTATTGTTTTATTAGTTTTTTTACTATTTAATACCATTAGCCCCACAATTTCGTCTTATTTATATGACTTTTCATAACTTATTTTCATTCAAATTAAAAAAATGTTCTTGTTTTTAAAAACAACTTCTAATAATATAATTTTAATGTTTCATATTTATAAATATTTATATTTTTAAATACTTATATTTTGGTTATATTGTTTTATATTATTTTTATGTTTTTATATATTTAAATACATTTTTTATTTTATTTTATTAGTTTTTGATTAATTAATGTTGACTTTATTTTTTTCTTTTATTTTTCTAAGAATATCCCCATTATTTATTTCTGGTTAGATTAGGTCTTTCATTTATGTCATAGACGAGTTCAAATGTTGACCCCAGAAATATTGTTGTGACTAATGGAGAAGAAGTCAATCTCATAAAAAATATTCAGGATTATAATAATATGTTTAATTTTGATGTCTGCATGATTTTTCATCATATAAAGCTCGTAAAAAACTAAAATTTATATTAATTTAGGTTGAAGGTACATTTTCATTCTCTAAAATACAAAAATATATATTTAGGTTAAAGGTATATTCAATTTTTCTAAAAATAGAAGTAGATAAAATTAATTTAGTAGAGTAAGATAAAATTATTATTAATTTAGGTTATTCTAATTTTGTAAAATACAAAAGGAGATTGTATTGATTAAAATATTTATCTTTACTTTGAATCTACCAAACATAGAGAAGGATTGAATTTTTAGTGATGTAAACCTTCTTTTTAGTGCAAAACTTAAGAAAATATTTGCACCTTGAGAGATTTGATCCCTCTCGACACTTGATAGATTTGGAATTAAGATATATGTTTGTTGGCTTTATCAAATGCCGAAAGGGATCAAATCTCTCGAGATGCAAATTCATTTTGAGTGAAAATTAAGAAAATGTCGAAATATGTGATCCCTCTTGGCACTTAATAGATTCGTAATTAAGATGGACACATGCTTGTTCTTTACAATACTATTTATACTAGCAATTGCACCGGGAGGTACAAGGGAACGCCAAAAGGAGGAGCCGTGAATCTCATTGCAGTACATGTAAGGGCCACATAAACTCCCTTTACTCGTAGCGGAATAATTTTTGGGGTTTTATTAAACATACATACGCGTGCAATCAACAACGATCACTTTATCAAGACTTTAAACAAAGCATAAATACTGCCAAACAACATGGCTACAGGCGAAACTGTGTTTCTACGGTCCCAAAATATGGTGACCAATCACGGCGCATCGCATATCGGAAAACTTAACAAATAACGTTAACATCAAACATATAATCCCGCCGATGCGAAGTTGTGATGATGATGTCACATCGCAACATAGGAACTTTTATAAATTATCGCATTTTGGTTGCCCGCAAGTTTAACTCTTATACCGATAATGGTTAAACCATAAATCATGCAATGTGCGATAAGCACTAATGCGGTATGTCAACACGTGGCCCTTCTCCTCATTGCATCGCAAGAAATATAGCTTACACAGCCAAGTTTTAACGCTATCCGGTGAAATCTGCGATGTGCGAACTTGCGATTTTCCATCCACCATTGATCTGCGGCCAGATTTAACGGTCAACACTGCTCGCCCTCCATTGCATCACAAGTTATATCATTTACCTTGCGATGAGAACTTTGCGGTTTAATCTAAAAACTTCAATTGTGTGATTCGATCCTCGCCATCCAATTGCCTCCTGTTGTAACATTATTTGATTATGATAAGTTAGCATGGTAGTTTAAAAAATAAAAAATTAAATCGTAAGTTAGAACATGGATGAAAAGGAAAAAAATTAAAAAATGTTAGGAAAAAGATATTTTATTACATCCATGTTAGAAAAAATGATAGAGTAGTTTGCTGTAAATAAAGGAGGCAAGAGAAAAAATGTTAGGGAAGCATGAAATAAAAAAAATGCTAATGCTTTAGTGTTCAAAATGAAAAATGGCTGCCTGTTTAAATGCGCCAGATTTTGAAAATGTTAAGTTTTAATTTATGTACGTTAAAACCTTTGAAAAAGGGTTTGATGTTCATTTATTAAATTGATATATATATGCGCATATGATTTTATTATAAGGTTGCTAAATGACAAAGCGGTTAAATCACTGGAGATAAAGCGTTGGTATGTTTTGACGGCAGATCTGAAGGTCTCCTGAGATCCACAGCGGAGATCAACTTTGCACCCCCCCTGACAGTTTCTTGTTAACGGGAGAGGGGGGGGGGGGGTGGCATTCGAACTTCGGTATTAATGGCTGCCATTTTCTGCTACGTGGCAGCACAATATCACTTCGCACCCCCTTTGCCTTAAACTAGAAACTGGGAGGTACCCCCCCCGAAATCCACCTCTGGTTTTCCTCCGCTGACGACTGTTTGTTCTTGCGCCATATCCGTCGTCGACTAATCAATCATCTCCCTCCACGTCACTTGCCCGTTAGTTGCCAACGATCCATCATACCGTTAATCCTCCCATTGGGAAATAGATCCGCTCCTAGACTGTTACTTGGACCGTTACGCAATTAAACTTCATTAGACTGTTAGCCATGACCTTTAAAGCCGAAGTGCAGTCTATAAAATTACTAACAACCTCCCATTATTTACTTTACATTGTCGATCAAATTCCTTTCATCCTTCATTTCATTTCACAATGAACTGCCATTTCTGCAAACACCCTTCATATTCTCGAAACCCTGTCATCGTTTCTTTAACCCGAGCTTCAAAGTATTGTACTAGTATGTATCATTCAAGCATGGCACCTAAGGCCAAAATGAAGAAACAAATAATTCCTAAAGGTAAAGTCAAGAAAATAGTGACAGAAGAAATAACAAATGTCGACAGTGTTGCAAAGGTCGTCTCCGAGGTCGCTCATTCAGCTGTTGAGGCCATTCCTGAAGCTGCCAAATCCATTGCAGAAGACATTCCTGCAACTTCGGTAATCAATCTTAACCTCATATCCTTAGCTGACATTTATTTCAAAATCACAGGCTGCCACTGTGAATTTTATTTCTATGAACTTCATGTGTGGCTAAAACATAAGAACATGGATAACAAAGAATCTATCAGGTTTTGGGAATCTTTGTTACCTCTGTTTTCATTTCCTCAAACTCACCCATTTCCGGATCTAATCTCCTGGTGTTAGAAGCAGTATGACCATATAACCAGGTCAATGATGGCTGAGAATGGAAACATTCTGATCACCATATCCCCTAAAACTATTAACCAGATGCTTCTCATCCCTCCTTCTGATGCCTTATCCTATTTCTCTCCTGCTGCCCTCATGGACCTTTATCATAAATTATCTTTCCCTCAGAGAGCTGAGATATTTGATATTTTCTTACCTGAAGATGTAGAATCACCAAAGAGAAATCCCCCATATGCATATTCCATTTTTCCTATAGCTTCCAAACACTGCATCTCCCTTATTTCTTATCCGTTAGGATATCCAAACGATGAAACCGTTGATGAACCCATTCTAGGTTTCTTATCTATCTTTAGTATTGACAATTCACCACTG
This sequence comes from Pinus albicaulis, assembly GCA_034641835.2. Lineage (NCBI taxonomy): Eukaryota > Viridiplantae > Streptophyta > Pinopsida > Pinales > Pinaceae > Pinus > Pinus albicaulis. Next base: position 1,346,302,380 of record CM076575.1, on the reverse strand, counting down.
TTTATGTACAATTACGACCATTTCTTTGCTGATATTATACATGAACAATTCATGAACTTCACCACACAAGGAGCATTTAATTACTCTTCTGTGATTATTCATATTATTTTGTTTCAGGAGGCAGAAATGTTGCATATTCACTTGAACAGACAAGATGCACAGGGAGTGAATCAATCAGTGATTCACTGGACAGAATTGGTCAGGGCTTCATCAACAACCACTTCCTTCTCACAATTCATAGATTCATTCATTAATCTAGTAAGGTAGCTCCTTACTAGTGAATCAAAGCCAAGAATTGGAGAAGACATTAAAAGAATTATGCACCTCAGTGAACAAGAAAAGACAGGTGATTGGTGTCTGTATAAGAATTACACAGAAATCAGGGTGCATAGCTGCGAACTGCCATCATACAAACTTTCAAGATATGTGCCTATGATAATTTTCTCCTTAGAGTACATAAGAAAAATGTTGAAAATGGATGAGCTGCATTTTGTTTCAGGAAAGAGGAAAGCCCAATTTAAAATCAAGGCCAATGTTGGATCATTCATATGCAGTACCAGAGCAGCTGGTGCTGATGTAGATGCAGTATTAAAGAAGATGGGTTTTCAATCAAGTTTTACCTGGTCATATGACCCCCATGGAATTATTTTTTTCTCTGAGGGTTGAACTCAAGACAACTCCTTACACACATATTTCCAGAGCAGAAATAGAGAAATACAAGAACCAAGATGAATGGGTAGAAGGTACTCTACATGAAGCAGATGAACAAGTAATTTCCACTTCAAATGTAGAAACACCAATGCCTGACAGTAAGCAACAAAAGAGGAGCAGAGAAGAGACACCACATTCCAAGGAAATCATGAAAGGATTCATCTTACAATACAAGAAGGCAAATCTCACTTCCACCTTTGTTTCAGAGGACAAAATGCCAGAGATCATAGATTTGGGAGATACTGAAGTGTCCACATCCACCAATGTTCATCATACGCCTCCATCAGCATCACTTGCAAGAGAGGCACTAGAAATCATCCAACATTCAGATGCCAAGTATTCTGAAGAGAAAAATATCTTTTCTAAATTTATAGAAATCAAGCAGAAGAGTGAAGCACTGGAAGCAAATGTTTACAACCAATTCTAGAAATAGACATCTACATCACAACACAGACTTCTCACTGCCTTTGACAATGAGAAAGGAATGATGCAGATGGCCTTTCTGCAAGCAACAGTGCCATTTCCAAATACACATGCTGAGTATAAGAAGATTGTCTTCTCATTTTCTACAAAACAAATACATCTAATTGACCAGATGGACATGCACAAACAGTAAGGAGAAATGCTATTTTCAACAATTACCACAACAACTATGTATCTTTCCAAATTCAAAGTAGCACTGTCAAATATGGAATCCCAGTTGAAGCTTGAGAAATTGTCTTCATTAGCTAAATCTAATAGAATGAAGAAATTGGAAGAAATCGTAGTGAAAGTGGGATATGTTCCTAAGGAATGCAAGGCAACTGAGGAAATTATAGAGAAGAAAAATGCAGACATTTCTGCTCTACGAAAACAACTCAAGCTACCCTCAAATGAAGACCCACAAACTAAAGAAATGGCAGAGAATGAACACGACAAAGAGGAAATGCTTAAGTTGATCATTGATCAAAATATGTAGATTAGAAATATGGAAGAACAAATTGAAGAATTGTTGAAAGAGAAAGCAGCACTCCAAGTGAATACTGATCCTACTTTAGCAATTCAAACTTCTTCTATAGGAACAAAACTTTCAGCAACTTTGTCTACAACTGATGCAGCAAAATTGGCACAATATTTGTCCATTCATAAGCAAGCACATGAGAAATTACAACAAATATTTCAAGTCCTTGAGTCTCAGAAGATTAAAAATGATACATTATATGTAGAAGAGATGTAAAAGACTCATTAGCTAGGAATTAAAATCAAAGAACTAGAAAGTGAATATATTATGGCAACAACTCTTAGAGAAGCCAAGTAGAGCATCTGGGAAGACATCAGCAAGTCCATTTCTGAAATATGGCCATCTATAGAGATCATCTTCAAGCAGCAGGAACTCATCAACAAATACAGAACATAAATTCAAGAGAAAAAGGATCAACTTAAAGACAAGGAACTTAAGCTTCTGACATGATCAAGGTTCTTAATTCAAATAACAGGGAGGAGTTGGAAGCAATCAATATCTCAGACACGACTGCAATTATTTTGGAGATAAAGAAGGTTTTTCCGAAAAGAAACTTGATCAACCAGTTGCAGACCAAGTGTGAAGCTTTAAATGTTATTGTTCAAAGGTTTCATACTAAATTTAATGCTTTAAATCGTAAAGGACTGCCATGTCTAGTAGGAATAGATGATAAGTTGGTGAATTTAGAATATTACTGCAGAAAGTTATACACCATTGCAATAGACAAGTCAAAGTTTGTAGATATCAACGTTTAGATTACAAGGGAAGATTTTCTTGAAGCTCTGTAGTTTGATTTGATCATTAAACATCAAATCAAACATCTATTCATTCAAAGACCAACTTTTTACAGATATACTGAAGTAGATGAAATCTTCAGGAAAATGATGAATGTAGAAATCCCAAGTGAAGATCAGTGGGATAAATTCTGTGAAACGATCGAGTAAAAGATTAATTTTGCAGATTGCCAACACATCAGAATTTTGAGGATCCAATCAACAACACCTCCCATTAAAAGGGGTCCAATCAGCAACAATTTTCACCAAAAGGGGCTGAATCATCAACAACCTCCAGAAAAAAAGAGACACTCCATCTATTTGTCTCCTTCTTTTTATTATTCTTATCCTATTATTGTAAATCAGTTAATATATTTGTAAAGTCTATTAATTAGTATAAATAACTCTCGGTTCCAGTTATTAAGGGTTGCAGCCTTGGATGAGCCAATTTTTGTAAGCAAAAATTGTACAAGTCTTTTGATCATCAATAATATGAGAAGGATTTTGAACTTATTTCATACAGCTCTGTGTTCTCTGTGAGTTTTTCCAGTTTTCATCCATTTTGCCGCTTCATATGTTTAATTTTTATCAAGATATTTAGGTAATATTAATGGTGTTTCAGTAATCTTATAATTCCTATTGAAGTTATTATCAAAACAAAGAATGATTTAATTAAGAGTTTGTTGATGTAAGGCCCTTTCATTTATAAATTGTTAACAACTTGATAATGTTAAATATATTTTGTTGGACTTTTAGACTTTGTGTAAAGGTTTACTAGCTTATGTTTCATTAAATAATTCAATTTGAATATTTAATAAACATATTCCCTTACATAAGTCCACTTAATCGAATACAAAAATCTTAATCACTGAGTGAGATGAACAAGCAACCCTTGTGGCGAGTCTATCTGCCACGTGGATGAGTTGAAGCTGAGGTAGATATGTAAAGATATGTTATATAACGTTCAGAACTTGTTAGAATAAGCATAAAACTGAAAAATGTCTTCATGTGACATGGTTGTTCTATTACAATTTGTTGGAACTTTGTTGCATTTAAAAAATAATGAAACCTATAGAAGAGCACAATAAAATATAGTGGAAATGAAATATAGTGTGTTTGCATTCACAGGTTGTGGAACAAATGCAAAAAAATGGTGTGGACCTCGGGAAAGTATTCATAAAAACGTAGCATGTAACCGTGACATCTTTGAATGCCACACAGATTCACATTATTGTTTGCAACGAACACATTTCAAGAAAAGGTTAAAGAGTGAAAAGGCACGTGGAAAAGAAACAAGGAGGAAGGGTATGAAGAAGGAATTGTACTGTATAATTTTTTTTTTTTTTTTTTACATTAGGAAGCACGAAAAAAGATAATGTTGAATATAGCAGAAAACCCATTTGGAAAGAAGCGAAGGAACAAGTGACAACATAGTAGCCTGATTGTGCATGGAAGCATGGTAATTTTTTCTATATACATTACTTTATAGCAAGTTAAAGTTGACAAAATAAGATGTATTGTTTCCGCACAAGCATTAGCGCATCATAATGCATATAACATAACTTGAGGGACTTTAACGGAAAACATAAAGTGTTGCGATTGCGATGTGCGCTAGCACCTGTTGTGCATCACGACTTACATAACATACCTCACGGCCGATTAACTAGAAACCATAAAACGTTGTGATTGCGATGCGCATGCGATATCGCATCGCAATAAGGTTCGATGAGGAGCATAACGGGAAACAGTTAAGATGTTGCGATGTGTGTTGCGGTGGAAACAACGTAAGGTGAAATGGAAAATGCATAAGGTAAGGTGGAAACAGAAGGTTTGTATGGAGTTTGGGTATGGGTTGTGGGTCCCACCAAATCGCATCGACGGGGAAATAACATTGAGGTAATGCATTAAAAGGTAAGGGTTGAGACCTGTAACGCGACCGCGGGAAAATGGTAAGTAATGCGTTGGGGAATAACAAATACGCAGAATGGCTCACTTTTCTCTCAACATTATGGAAATTATGTAAAGCAAAAACAAAACTTCGGATTTGGATCCCGGACTCGTCCTTCCGCAACAAAAAAATTCAATTCAAAGGTGTGGTTTGTTGCCATTAAATTCATGGTAATGGTTGGGAGTTATTTCAACAAAAGAAAACATGCGTATGATGTTGGAAAATGAACAACAATGTAGGATGCATTTCCCCGACAACACAGACAATGCAATAGTGCGGAAATAAAAATTATAGACAGATAGAGAGCGAGAACACAGGAGAGGAATTGAATTCTTCTTTTCGTTCATCTCAAATAAACATATGAAATTACATACTTTTAATACAAAATGGCGGAGCCTAAATATGTAATGAAATTCAATGTAGGAATAGACGTATAACAACCAAATCATCCCTCCACTCTATTCTTCTGTTTCTACATGAAACTGCGTACAAAACACAAAAAATCTGGACTTGAAATTTTATAGGTTTCGGTTGCAAAACCAAATCGCATCCGCACCCTCATCGCAAATCGCATTTTGGCGATTTCAACTTTTAACTGGGTGCAATACGGGAAAACTTAAAAACTTGCGATTCCGATGTGTGATGGCACAATCACATCGCAACTTAAAAAATATAACTTGCGAAGTGCTAAAGCACTGAGCTTGTGACGCAACGGATGAGTTGTCGCCGAGCTGACTTGACGACTTGCTTACGTCACTGCGGAGGGACCTTGGGGTACAAATCATTCATTGAAATTGTGCCCCTATAGTAGATATAGGCCCTTAATGATTAAAAAAGTTGTATGCACAATCGACAATGAATGGCAAGCGAGGTTCAAAAAGAATGCAGGGGGAACGATGGGAAGCAATGGAGGATGTGTGCGTGAAGGGGGGGGGGGAGAGGGGGGATGGCAATTTCAACATAAAGGTGTTAAGAGGAAAGGATGCATGGAACGAGAGGAGGGGGAAAAATAGGCGAGAGGCATAAATACATGGCTAAAGCCGGTGGCAGACTGTGTTGGGGGGGGGGAGCAGGTTGCAGGACTTATAGGAGGACACTCGACGCATTGACGTAAGGGAGTTATTCTGTGTGCATAAGAGTTGGGTGTAGCTGTTCAACACCGTTGAATGTGTCTGTCTTCAAAGATAATGTGAAGAGGAATTTCCGTCCTTTGATTTTTCTATATATGTCCAAGACAACTCCAGGATCGGTTGAGAGGAGGCAAAGGTCCTTTGCAGAGATACCTAGAAGTGCAGTTGCGGCTTCTTCAAAAGCAACCACATTTTCAAGGTGGCCAGTGTGTTCATGAAAGTGGAGCTGGAGGATGTCGTGGTAGTCACACTCGATGAAGGACCCTTCACATTTTGAGCATCGCCAGGTGTTGTCATCTTATCGCAAAGCCTTTTTCATGCATCACATCCCATAAATGGTAAGGGGGCATGCAAGGAAGTATAAATCATCCATGTTAATTGAGGTAGCAGTAGCACGGACTGAAATCCATGGAGGTTTTTCGCGGGGCGGCATTGAGAGAATGTTGACAATTGTTTTTGTATGGAGGGGACTCTTGCTCATGCTGGTGTATTTTCGGCTGAGCGAGGGTGAGGAAGATTTTATGCCTTCTTCATCAAACCATTGTTTGAGTTGCCATGTTTCAATGATATCTGGATTTATAAGCAGGGAATTGGTAGGGATTGTGCTGATAGTTTGACCAATAAACTCGACAATTCTCCCCCCCCCTGATTTCAAGTACGGAAATGACACGAGCCATGCAAAGTTTGGAGAGTTCACGACCTTCAACATGGCGGTGTTTACCCCACAAGGTGACATCGATGCTGCTCCCAGACATATCACGAAGAGATATAGTTTTTTTTGGAGTTTCAGAGCCATAACGTCTATGAACAACAGATGTAGGAGAGAGTGAGGCGACAATATCTATGACATCAACGATTGAGTTAGGAGGAGAAAGTTTGAGGGAACTGATCGGCACGAAGTGAAAGGTATCGGAAGGTATTATAAGGTCATCATCGAAGAGTTGAGACATTGTTGATGAAGAGAAGAGTAGGATTTCGAACGAGCATCTTAGATGGTTATAGGAAGGGTTGGGGACCAACAATGTTACCGATGAAGTAGGTAACCTCATTGTTACCTACTTTTTGAAGTATCAAGAAAAACACCTGATTTTGAAAAAGTGGCGATGCAATTTGGGGTGTTTTTTCATGTTTTTTGAGACTTTTTGGGCTAGAGTTCCCATTTTGAGGTCAGGTTACCTATTGACCTATTTCATCGATATGATATTTGATTCTATTTACAGTGCCATTCGCAACATTGTAGATGTGGCCAACTTGAATGAGAGAATGTAGGGATTATGTGAAGTAATTGAAGGCAGAAACGTGGATTTTATCGTTGTCGCAGTCGACAAGGTCAAACCCTAGCGATTTTCCAGCGCCACATGCATTGATATAGTCATGAAGGGGTGTTTTTGAAAGCACTCTGCCTTGGATGGACCAAGATTTTCGGGTAGGGGAGAGTGATTTAAAAGGGAGAGAAGTTGCAGATGTTGGGTTAGAGTCTTGGGATGACAACATCTGATTTTCAAGGGAGGGTGGTGATGAAAAGGGAGAGGGAAAATAGGAGGATGGGGTGGCTTGGAGCATCTGTTCAGCAGAGAGAATAAGAGGGGATGGGTCACCAACCAATGGTGCAACACGCTGGACTATCTGGAGCTCCAGGACACAAAGCAACTTGCAAGAAGGAGCATTGTATCAGTGAAGAGGGGAAGTAAAACGTTAGGAATGAGAAGAAGAAATAAAAAAGGGACATAAGAGGAGAATCATAAAAGGGAGGAAGGGGGGGGGGTGTGGTCTGTACGGAACGAACATGGATTGATGTGCATATGTGCACGATATTATTTTGAGGAGAACAATCGAGCCTATTTGCAAGTCCCCATTTTGTGCAAGGCCAATATGCGAAGAAGGGAGCATAATAGTATGTTTGTTAGCACCATCGGAAAGGGAGACGTGATAGCGAGGCGTCGCATTCTAGGCAGAACTTATCTGTTCAAGTGCAACGACCTGGAGGGTTGGTTGTAGGTCGGAAACACCAGTGAAAAGCAAAGAAAGAGCATTGCAAGTTAACGATGTCTCAATGGCGATGCTGGCATCTTGTTAAAAGAAGGTGCTATTTTGATTCAATGAAGTTTTGGTGAATGGTGAAACTGGCTAATGCTTGTACACAAGTGACACAACTGAAAATCAATAACATAATTTTGGAAGGATTTGTCATAAGCATAATAGAAAATCTTTTGTGAGTGGCAATAAAACATTTTCCTTCTTTTCTTCAACTGAAGAATTAAGTCAGATATGCAAAGCAGAGGAAGAGAAGTCCCAACACTGTAAAATAGCTACTAGCAGAGGAAGACAAGTCGTAACTTACCTGTTATTTTCACTCAACAAAGTAATCGTAAGTCCTTCATGCTGGAAGTAGGCAAATCGTTGAGGTTGCAAGGTGGAAGTAGGCAAGTCGTGGAGGTTGCAAGTCCGATTGGCAGGTACTGAAACAAATGGAAGGCAGGAGAGGGTCATCGGAATATATCAACAGGGGAACGAAATGACTGGCTGCAGAGAAGGTGAATGCAAATGAATGGGGAGTATGGCCGAAGGGGTTAGATTTTCGAGGGAGAAGGAGAAGGGTACAACAACAGGAGAGGGGATCCATGAAAAGGCACGGCCACAAAGAAATTTCGTATGGAAGTAGTACGTTATCTTTAACTCTCCCTCCTTGAACTCTGTTGAAGTCTCCCAACAGTTACTGGCATGGAAAAATATCTCCTTCATCGGACTGTGTTGAAGTCTCCTGGATGGAAAAATGGGTACTGTCAAGGGCCCGATATGGAAAAATGAGTACTATCAAGGGTTTTGCAGAAGTGTCACTCAACAACTGGTAAATAAACTGCGCACGGGTTAAGTCTAGAAAACTGTCGCTAGAGGGGCCAAGTCCAAATGTAGGATTTTCATGTTGGAAGAAGTGCCACATGTCCAAATTTTATTGGCTGGAAGGGCGATAACAAATTATTCTCATTGGATGGGGTGAACAGTGTTTCTCACCCCAAGCCAGCAAAGAGAACGCCTTTCGGCGTAATTATATATAAATTTCACGTCTCTATTTATAAAAATTCTTATTATTAATTTTATTATAATCCTCATAATACATATAACTACATACATGTAAAGGGAATATTTTGAGACATGTTCTATTACTATTTTTTTTTTTTTTTAATGTAATATGCATAACATAGAGTATATATAGAGAGGGAGTGTGCACATGCTTATAAAAAGAGTTTATTGTAAGTATTATGTTATTATATGTTTCTTAACTAACTTTAAATATAAAGTTTTAAAATGTCATACTTACAAATATGAATCTTCCCTCGATGGAATGACTGAGACATGTAACGCGGGAGAGTGCATGTCCATCATCCCGTCAAGCACTCATAGATGAAGATGTGGACATGCATCCCCCCCATTTTCATTAGCAAGTCATCATGAAGTTCCATGGAGGATCGTTTGACATCACTCCAATTTGGTGCCAGATCCCTCTAGAACTCGTATTGGTTTAATGGTTGAAACTGAGTGAAAATTAATAATAGTTATGATATTGGGGTATGTATTTATAGAGCCATCATTGGTTTCATTTTTAGCCTACACGCGTATGCAGAACACTCATAATTTGTAGGTGTGGCCATTTTCTCTAAGAATCAGTCATAATTTGCACGAGGCAGATGTTAATTCAAGCTACGAGGCCTTGTAATGTGGTCAATTATTAACATTCATGGGTTATCGTTCTTCAACTAAAATAATTCCATAGGAGGTTTCCTCGAGGGATAATACTTTAACTCTGTATAGTGGATAATTTTCTACCCTTTGTTGTTTCCTTTATTTCTGGTGTTATCTCCCAATGCATCCCCCAAGAATTGGTTACATTGTTTTCTATTTTCTTTTTTGTCTTGTCAACTCTCAACCCCCGACTTAGACTATTATAGTCGGGTTTGGCTGGGTTTATCCTTCACTTTGGATATATTTTTCAAGTCAAGAATGATATTTCTCCTTTAAGTTATTCTCTGAATCTATCCTTGAGAAAATCCCTCATCTCCCAAGATCTTCTCCTCCTTGGATTCCACTACCCTTCACTTCAATCTCTTGAGCAAACTTTCATATTTTAGGAAGTTTGTGTTATCATTGATTCAAGCTTACAACAAATCGTTGATGCACTCAAAGCTGAACAACAACGACCCACTACATAAAAAAAATGAGGATTCTTAGCCCAATACAAAGCTTAAACTTCAACACCTTTGTATTGCATCTACACTCACTGAATATTCACGACGAAATAATGGTAGTGAAACATGACATTGTAGGAAAGCACATATGGTTGATAAATATAAAATTGGTTGGGGAGGTAGCATATTAGGTGCTTAACACATCACACACAAGAGGAAGATACAACTAATACATGTATATTGTTAATATCTACTAGCATTTGAAAATTCCATTGGGTAGTGTATTTTTGGATCACAATGAGGCCAAGGAGGAAGTATTCCTCGTGTTGGATGAGTTACAACTTTCCATGAAGAACCTAGAGAAACACTTGAATCAAATTTAACATATTTTGGGCCTTCCTCCATATCCAGGATATGTGCCACGCAGTAGCAAAGAGATAATCATAGTGGAAGCACCAAAATATTCTAAGTTTGAATAATGGGTTATATTCAGTTGGTTGGGAGGTTAAACAAGTTAGTTATTTCTCATATTCTTGCGTTGACTACACTTTCAACCAAGATAAATAATTTTTTTCCCCAAAACTACCACCATTAACTTGGTTCAGTCCACAAGACTAGGTAGAAGATAACAACCGGGTGGTAAAAAGAAGAAGAATAAGAAAACTACTTCGAATGAGCAGAAAGAACCACAAGCTCTGAACGCCAATGTTGTGGGAAAGAGAGAGTGAAAGCTAAAGTTCCCATGCAATATTTGTGGTAGGGGCTATATGACACATCATTGTCTACATTTGGACGAGGTCAATGAGAACAATACTTAGTAAAATACCGCCACACAACCTATTGAGTTGAACACTCCTTTCCCATCTCAGCAACAATGCCAAATCACGATTGTCGCAAATATTGCACCTCCACAAGAGGGAAATGCAGATCATCCTCCTAATGGGGATGCACTTGATCATTATGATATGTGAAGGAATGGAAAACTTGACCATGAGATGAAAAATAGATGCAATAGTCAATGCAAACATGGATTCAAATGCATATTCAAAAGTGGAAGCAAACATGGGTGCAATAATATGTGCACAACTTGGCACAAATTGTGTTGAAACAAAAGTGGATGCAAAAATGGATACAAAATTGGAAGCAAAAATGATGAAAACTTGGATGCATAATAAGTTGTAAAAAGGAATGTGAACATGGACACAAATATGGGTGAAATAGTGGACACAAAATTAGATGCAAAAGTGGATGCAACAGAAGTAGATGCAAAAGTAGGTGTAAAATGAGATGCACAACCTTATGTAAAAGTGGATGCAAAGGAATATACAATATTTTATGAAAAATTGGACACAAAAGAGGATTCAAACGGGGATGAAAAAGTGGAAGTAAATGTGGGTGAAATGGTAGATTAAAAACATAGCATAAATTGTGGCTTAACAAATGTGGATGCAAAAGTGGATACAAAAAAGAAAATGCAAACTTGGATGCAAAACAAGATGCAAAAAGGGACGCAAAAGTGGACACAAAATTGGATGAAAAAAAAGATGCAATATAAGTATATGCAAAAGTGGATCCAAAACAATATACAAAACCAAATGCATAAACCCGACACAAAAGGGATGAAAAAAGAGATGCAATATTTGATGAAAATTTGGATGCAAATTTGGATGTAAAAATGGATGAAAAAAGAGATGCAATATTAGATGCAATTTGGATGCAAAAGAGGATGAAAATTTTGATGCAAAAGTGGAAACAAACATGGGTTCAACAACAGGTACAAAACATGGCACAAATTGTGGCACAAAAAAAGTGGGTGCAATGATAGATGAAAAAAAAGAAGTAAAATTTGATGCAAAATAAAATTCAAAAAAGGATACAAAAGTGGGCATAAACATGGGTGCAACAGTGGATGCAACAGAAGTTCATGCAAAAGTAGATGCAAAATGAGACTTAAAACATGATGCAAAAATGGATAAAAAAATGGATGCAAAATCTGATGCAAACGAGGATGCAAAATTAGAATAAAAAGTGGATGCAAAATTAGAATAAAAAGTGGATGCAAAGGTAGGTGCCATACTAGGCACAAATTATGGCACAACAAAAGTGGATGCAATAATGGATTTAAATGTGGATTCAAAACAAGATGCAGGATTAGATGCAACAAAAGTAGATTCAAAACTAGACACAAGCCTTCGACACAAAACTTGGTGCAAAAAGGGATGCAAAAAAGGATGCAAAAAATGTTGCAAAAGGGGATGCAAAATATGATGCAAAAGTTGATTCACTTGTAGGCGCAAAAAAGGGCACGCAATAGGGGATGCAAAAGTAGGTGAAACAAAAATTAGGTGCCAAACTTGACGCAAAACCTGGCACCAAACATGGTGCAAAGGGTGGTGCAAGACTTGGTGCAAAACCTCATGCAAAAACTGGTGCTAAAGTTGGTGCAAAACTTGTGCGAATTTTGCATCAAATTTTGCACCATATTTCATAAATGGATGCAAATAGCACCAAAAATGGGCTCTAGATGAAAAAAAGGAAGCAAAAAGGGATGTTAATCACAAGGTTTTTTTGTAGTGGACTTGGTATCACCAAAACAAACATGATCATGCCTAGCAAATTAAAAGACTCAACCTTGTGGAGAACTAATTCGTCGCTTCTTGAATTTGATGCTTCAGGGACAAGAAACAATCTCCAGATCTGCCCCTCCAACCTTGTGCTCAACCCTACTAGCAAAACAACTATACTTGGCCCCTTGATGTAGGAATAATAGGCTGGTAAATACAAAACTATGATACCAACAATACCCGTAACAACTTGGGATCAAATATTCAAAATTGCATCAAAGAACCAAACCAATTGAGCACCAATGGAAGATATGAAATAATCTCCCTTGTAAGCTAACTAGGGTGGCACTCGAAGTTAACCGAAATCAGCTTGAGTTTTGCTTGAAACTTTTGAACTTGCTTGAGCTCCTTCAATTTTTCAATGGTATAGATAGAATAAAATGATTTGCAATTGAGTCCATCCTCCATTTATAATTTTCCCTTGAGCCTCCTTCTAGCTTGTAGATTTTCATTTTTCTTATTATTTTATTGGAGGGGCCCAAATTCTATTAGGAGACTTTTGCCGCCATTCTGAGTCTAATAATAATTTGCATCATTTATCAATAAAATATTTATTTTCCGCCAATCTCCAATAAAATAATAGTTTTCCTCCATCGAATAAAATATTATTTGCCACCATTCTCTATTAAAATAATAATTTTCCTTCCTCCTCTAATATAATATTATTTTGCCTCCATTCCATTAAAATAATAATTTCTCCCCCTTTCTCACAAAATATTATCCCCCCCTGTTAAATTTTATCCCAAAATTTAGAATAACTCTTAAGTGATTTTTGCACACACAAAAATTGGGAACATTACAAAGTCCTCATCAAGACATACACGAGACAACTGCTGAGATGTGGCATGAAACTGGTGCAAAAATCCTCCCTCCTAGCTAGCATAATCTTCCTTCACATGTGCATATTGCCTGGAGCTACCAAGTGTGAGGTTTGGTAGATTATGAGGGGGAATATTTCCCAACTAATTCCCATCAAACAACCATGCTTTGACACCTCTGAAATCCATCCACCAAAATTCTAGGATTAGCTTGTGTGTAAGTTGCCAACGTAGAGGAGATATGATATGCATGGGAGTTGGGAGTATAGTCTTGGTGCCAAGTGTGATGATTTAGTGGAGTTAAGTGGAGATAATACTCCGCTAAATTCTCAATCAAATATCATGTATGATCTCCAAAGGATTTTGAGCTGCCATGTCACCAAATCGACCCTCTAACTTGGCCCACAAACTCGACTTCTTGGAGTGAAATAAATCCCAACTGTTCTCATGTGCCATATCATCATTTGAATGCATCTTGACTTTCCTTTTGACTTGAGATAATTTCCATGTCATTTTGTCACATGGAGTTCTCTTATTTTTCTCCATTTTATTTATTTATGGGCTAATTTATTGCCACATTTTCCCCTAGACTTAGGAAAAGTTGGTTTTGAGGGTTTATAATTTATTTTTAATCACTTAAAGTGTGTCATGGTAGCAAGTTGAGGATTAAAGGTCCAATTCTTACTAATTATGCCCCCTATGGCTTCTATAGACATCACTTATTACAATTTACATAGACAATTTATTAAAAATCCCCGTTTTGCTAGAAATTTTAATAAATTAAAAAATGGCACCTAGACCGAATAAAATTCCGTGAAATTTTACGAGTGGTCTAACATGGTAATATACAATGAATATAGACTCTAGGAGTCACCTAAGGCCTTGGTATCAAGCCAAACTCCATCTTTTGGGTTATAATTGGGAGAAAAAAATCATTTGATTAATAAGCAGTGAAAAACACAAATAATTAACCAAGTAAAAAAACCTCCCTAGAGTGAACTCACTTGATAACAAATTCCTAAGCTACATAGGCATATTACATGACCTTATTTCATCATGCTAACATCACTTTACGATATCCCCATAGGGCTTGCGAAATCTGAGTACAATAGAGAAGAAGAGAGAGAAGAAAGGGCTTATAATCCTTTATGATGCCTTGAACTCTAGAGGTGTGGGAATCCTCTGACATATCCTTGGGCATAGAGTCTTCAAGTGTACTTCAATGGTCAAAAATACCCAATGCAATCCCATTGACACTGATTAGACACCTAGTCCGATAAGGACATTGAGTGAGGCATAAAAAATGGAGACCAACCTAGGGGATTGACCCCATTACATCTTGCATGAAGATCAAAGCACTCAACAACTCAAGCTAGCCGAGCATAACATATGGGGGAGGGGGGATGATTCTCTTTTTATATTTTTTTTAACACAAACAACAACTCTTCTCTTTATATATAGTATGTGGGTGGGGGGAGATGGGGGAATGGTTCTCTTTTTTATTTTTAACAAAACAACAAATCTTGACATTTTTTGATAAAAAAATTAACTCTTAACATTTATTTTTGAAATTTACACTAAAATATGTGTGGCTCATGAAATTTTCCATGGCTTGAGATTCGATTTTTTTTGGGAAAAGATCACTAAATTTAGTGACAATGATTAAGATTGTAGGATACCTTCTAACCCTTTTCATCTCCTATATATACATCCAAGAGACTCAATTGAGTAATCATCTTGTGTTGTGTATTTGGATATCTTGTTATAGGAGTATGGAGATCATTGCCTTAAAGAGGCTTCTTGTTCATTTACTCAATCACCTCATTTAGGAATATCAATATTGAATTGAATGTTTCTTATCCTTATTTGGTTCATGAATCATAACACACTTATGCCAACAAGCCAAAGCCATAGTCGAACACCTCTTAATCACACGAAAAAATGCAGTTGAAATCCAGAATATCAAATCAAATTATGAAATGCAGTAAAACAAATCTAAGCTTGTATATTTACAAAATTTCATGTGCTTTACATTTGAAAGCTAATCTCATGTCTAAGCTTAAAAATACAGTATAGAAACTCAATAACACATATTTACACAAATAATAGAATAATAAACATAAATTATTGGTATACATGGAATACATCATATGCTTGTCTACTAAAATGGTGCAATTTTTATGCTATGTTTACTAATAGTACCTTTGCTAGCTTGTCCCTAGACTTGGGAAAAGTTGGTTTTGACGGTTTATAATTTTTTTTTTAACCACTTAAAGTGTGTCATGGTAGAAATTTGAGGATTAGAGGTCCAATTTTGACTACTCATGCCCCCTATAGCTTCTATAGACATCACTTATTACAATTTACATAGAAAATTTATTAAAAATCTTGTTTTGCAGGAAATTTTAATAAATTAAAAAATGGCACCTAGACCTAATCAAATTCTGCGAAATTTTACGAGTGGTATAACAGGGTAATATGCAATGAATCTAGACACTAGGAGTCACCTAAGGCCTTGGTATCAATCCACACTCCAACTTTGGGGCTATAATTGGGAGAAAATTATCAATTAATTAATAAGTGGTGAAGAACACAAATAATTAACCAAGTAAAAAAACCTCCCTAGAGTGAAATCACTTGATAACGAATTCCTAAGCTACCTATGCATATCACATGACTCTATTTCATCATGCTAACATCACTTTACAATATCCCCATAGGGCTTGCGAAATCTGAGTACAATAGAGAAGAAGAGAGAGAAGAAAGAACTTATAAGCTTTGATGATATCTCGAACTCTATAGGTGTAGGAATCCTCTCACATATCCTTGGGCATGGAGTCTTCAAGTGTAATTCAATGGTAAAAAATACCCAATGCAAACCCATGACACTGAATGCACACCTAGTCCGATAGGGACATTGAGTGAGGCATACAACATGGTAGTCAACCCAGGGGATTGACCCCATTACATCCTGCATGAAGCTCAAAGCACTCAACAACTCAAGCTAGCCGAGCATAACATATGGGGGAGGGGGGATGGTTCTCTTTTCATATTTATTTAACACAAACACAAACTCTTCTCTTTATGAATTTATAGTATGTGGGTGGGGGGCGAGGGAGGGAATGATTCTCTTTTTATATTTTTTTAACAAAACAACAACTCTTGAGATTTTTTGATAAAACATTCACTCATAACATTTATTTTTGAAATTTATACTAAAATTTGTGTGGCTGATTAAATTTTCCATGGCTTGAGAATTGAGTTTTTTTTAGGAAAAAATCACTAAAATTTAGTGATGGTGATTGATATTGTAGGATACCTTCTAACCATTTTCATCTCTTATATATACATCCAAGAGACTCAATTGAGTAATCATCTTGTCTTGTGCATTTGGATATCTTGTTATAGAGTATGGAGATCATTGCCTTAAAAAGGCTTCTTGTTCATTTACTCAATCACCTCATTTAGGAATATCATTATTGAATTGAATGTTTCTTATGCTTATTTGGTTCATGAATCATAACACACAGATGCCAACAAGCCAAAGGCACAGTTGAACACCTCTCAATCACGTTGAAAAATGCAGTTGAAATCCAGAATATCAAATCAAATTATGAAATGCAATAAAACAAATCTAAGCTTGTATACTGCTTTACATTTGAAAAACAATCTCATGTCTAAGCATAAACTTACAGTATATAAACTCAAATAACACATATAAACACAAAGAATAGAACAATCAACATAAATTATTGGTATACGTGGAACACATCATATGCTTGTCTACTAAAATGGTGCAATTTTTATGCTATGTTTACTAATAGTACCTCTGCTAGCTTGGTCTTTAGTGGGGTTTGTAAATTAGTGATGGCCTCTATTTCGAGTGCACCCAATTAAGTGGTATTGATGTAATGAATCAATACTAAGGTATTTGTTTGAAAAGAGACCATGCATTAACGTAGATATTAAAATTAAATTATGGGTATACGTGGAACACACCATATGCTTGTCTAATATTTACGCTCTGGTCACTGATAGTACGCCCACTAGCTTATCCTTTAGTGGGGTTTGTAAATTAGTGATGACCTCTATTGCCAGAGCACCCAATTAAGTGGTATTGAGGTGTGATGTGAGCAATTAATGAATCAATACAAAGGTATTTGTTTGAAAAAAGACAATGCATTAACACAACTATTGAAATTAAATGAATTTCAAACATGGAAATTTTGAATAATATATCCTTTCTGTCAAGCTTCTTCCAACCAATGTGTTTCCAACATGCATCAAACACCAATATTGATCTTTCATTGGCAATACAGATACACACTTACAAAATTTAGGCAAATTTTACAAATGATTAATATTTCACTTCAATATTAATTGGATTTATATTATTTATACTAGTATTCTGATATATGTATCCTTTATGTCAAGCTTCTTCTAACCAATGCATTTTCAACATGCATCAAACACCAATATTTCATCTTTCACTAGCAATACCGATACACACCACTTATAAAATGTAGACAAATTTTACAAATGATTAGTATTTCACTTAAATATTTATTGGATTTATATTATTTATACTAGTATCAGTGTTGCAAAAATCACGATTTTTTCCCTAAACGATTGAATCAACAATTTTTTCTTTTTGATTGCGATTTTTTTCACAAAAAACCTTAATTTTTGTATTTTTAAAATTTTAAATATTTTTATTTTTTTGTAATTTTTTTAATTTTTCCGATTTTTTGTCGATTATTACCGATTTTTACGAATTTTTCTTTTTTTGGATCCTCTCCGATTTAATCTCGATCTCGATTATTGCAACATTGACTAGTATATTTGATATATGTATACCCCCATTGACCTTTTAATCAAAGTGCTTTGTGATACCTTTTCGTGATAATTCACAATGCATATGGTAAATAAGGAGTGATAAGACAACATATTGTTTTTTCAGTTGACCTGCAATGTTGTGAATCATAAAGTGTCTTTATATATGGATTTATATTCCGGGACATGAGATATTGAATATAATTTGGCTATATCATCATGAAAAAAATGAGAATATTTCAGATCATGCAATTTTTCTTGAACTTTTGTAGCTTGGGCAGGTACTTTAGCACAAACCTTGTGTCGAGGTGTGCAGAAGTCACCCACATTATCCTTAGAAAACTTGCTCAAGTGTAAGCAAGTTGCTTTGTAACTTAGAAAAAGCACATATTAGTATTTTGGCTTATTGAGGTAAAATGAACTTAGGAGAAGTAAAGTAAATTACTTTAGTGAATAAATTTTAATCTTAGTCGTTGATCTCAGGTAAGGTGGGATCTAATCTCAGCCACCAATCACTTTGTGATTAGGGTTGGGGTTTTAACTCAATGTAAAGTTATAAAAGAAAGGCTAGGGAGAGGGAGAGGACACTATACAACAACAATAACCTTAGGGGGAGGAGTAGTGTGATACTCCAGTGTTTCGACTTTAAGGAAGGTGCAAGGAGTAACAAGGGAGACAAATTCAGATCAACAGAGGAAGATCAAAGGATAGATCTAAGGATTTATTAGGTTGATAACTCTAGGCTCATTTCTATATATTTAATTCCTCAATTGGGCCATTATCCCAAGACGGGAACCTAAGTAGGTTCAGATTAATTTATTGAAAATGTCAGGTGTTGGGTTCAAAGAAACTAACACGGTATCAAAGTTGGGACTTGTAAGAATTTACAGGGTAAGTTCCTTAGATCAAGAACCAAAGGTCACCGCTCACAAACATATCACAAATCAGTACACCAGTATAATCACATGGTTAAAACCCTCAAAGAGGGAAACAATCCACAGCCTGAGCCATCGCGACCACTTCAGGCAATTTATTAATATAAAAAGGAAAGTTACATATGTTTCTCTCATAAATGGTTACCGGAAAAATGACCCTCCATGCTCTTTAAATAGAGATCATGGACTAATCGGGTGTCTAAGGCTTTATGTTTCGCATTTGGAATATGGGCCCAAGCATCACTTCCAAAAGCATGAAAGTGACTTACATCTGGTTTGATTGAGCTCCAAGCTTCTTCTGGAGTTATATTCTTTAAAACATTAGTAGGAGTGCGATTTACTATGTAATTTGCACAGTTAATGGCTTCTGCCCAAAAATTGAGGCCAAGTCCTTTAGATTGAAGCATACAATTAGCCATTTCTTTGAAGGTGCGATTCTTCCTTTCAACTACACCATTTTGTTGTGGAGTATATGGAACAGTATGTTGCAATTGAATGCCATGCTCAGTGTAGAAGTTGATAAATTTGTTGTTAACATATTCTCCTCCATTGTCTGATCTTAACTTAAGAATTTGATGTCCAGATTGTTTCTCAACAAAGGCCTTAAAGGCAAAGAAAATGTTAAAAACTTCAATTTTGAGTTTTAAGAAGTATACCCAAGTGCGTCTGGAAAAATCATCAATAAAAGTTAAGAAGTACTTGCAACCAGAGAAAGAAACAATAGGAAGAGGACCACATAAATCACTGTGCACAATCTGCAAAGGGGCTGAAGCGTGCAAAGAGGCACGTTTTTCAAAACTATCCCAATAATTTTTTCCGAGTACACATCCAGAGCAAACACCATCTCGGCAAGATACCATAGGAAGGCCCGTCACCATATTTTCCTTACATAGAGTTTTAAGAGAGCGATAGTTTAAGTGACCAAATCGCTCATGCCAAAGTTTGCTCACATCATCATTATGAGCAACCAAAATGGAGGGAAGAGAGGATGACCCAAATTTGTCAAACTTATACAACCTTGTGGAATCATCAGCAATGCCAGTAGCTAAAATATGTTTAGGATCTTTGAGGTCCTTGATTACAACATCATGAGGTGATAATTATACTATTTTCCTTTCACCTGAATGAGTTATCTGATAAACAGATAGAAGGTTGCATGACAAGGTAGGAACACATAGTACATCATCAAACTGACCATTATCTAGATGAATGGTTCCAGATTCTACAACACCAAGAGATCTATCATCACCAACATAAATATGTTTGGTGTTACAATCATTTAAAGAAGAAAACGTGGATTTATTTTTAGCCATGTGGTAAGAAGCTCCATAATCAATGAGCCACTCATGAGAATGAGAAGAAGAAGATACATTTAATGCATAACCAGATCTTTATGCTTGACAAACAGAAGCAGAAAGTTCCATTCCTAAAGATGAAGGTGAAGAGTGCTCCAAATTGATGTTGTGCTTCTTCATTGCTGCTTCTAAGGCTTCCATCTTCTTAAAACATTTGGACTCTAAATGGCCATCACGATTGCAAAAGTTGCAATGTCTATCTGTCTTCTTTCCTTTGTTTTTATATGCCTGATCATTTTGGTGAGTTGCTTTTTCCGTTTGTGGCTGAAATCGCTTAGGACCCTTATTTGGTTTCGAACCATACTTTTTAGGATACTGCTTCTTGGGATTCTTTTGATATGATTGCTGTTGGGCTGCTAAGGATTTCTTAGAAGCATTTCCAAAAGTGATAAGACCAAGGTGTAAGAGTTTTTCTTGTTCTCTTATCAAAGAATCACAAAAGGCATCAAAATAGGGGTTCTTGTAGGCGGTTCCTGAAGAAATGATGGATTCCCTAGTGGAATGGAAGATAGAAAAAATATAGAGTATGCAGGGCCAAGCTTAGCAAGAATGCAATAAATGAGGCTACCATCTTCCTTTTTGATCTTACAACCTTCTAAAAGAATTCGAATGGTCTTGAATTTGGACAAAAAATCTTCAATGGAGGAGAAATTATTGGGGTCCAAAGTAAGAAACTCATTTTCAAGCTGGTGGGCTCCGATTTGATTTTGAATGCCAAAAACAGTTTTTAGCTTTCCAGGGCTTCATCAGGGGTGTCAATGTCAAGGATATGAAATCGAAGAGCTTGAGCAATGGAAATTCCTATCAACCCTCGTGCTTGATCTTGTTTATTTTCCCATTTAGAAACTTTATCATCATCGGAAGGTTTAGTTTCTTGTCCTGTGGCTATTCTATAATGCCCTTTACTTCTAAGTATATCTACCATGTGAGGTAGCATATAAAAATAGATGGTGCTGTTAAGAATAATCGGGCATGCACTTTCCAGTTAAAAAAATAAAATTGAAGCTCAGAAAAGCTGAAACTAACTGCTCCAATGGAAAGATCTCAATAAATTAGGCCGTTTAAAAAAAAAATGGCTCGAAAAACGACTTTCGGATGAAGAGGTTATGCCTTTTTAAAAAAATGAGTTGAAGATGCCAAATAGTTACAACGGGATGAAGTGCGGTTTTAAAAAAAAAAATTCCGCCCCTTTGAACAAATTTTTTTTACAAAAGAAGCTTGAGAAGGAGACTTGAACCCAAGACCTCTATTCTCATAAACTAACCCCTCACCAAGTGAGATAGTAAAAGCATCACGTTATTGTTTGAAAGGAGGAAGGGTTTTTTTTTTTTTTTTTTTTTTTTTTTTTTTTTTTTTTTTTTTTTTCAACCGAGCAAAAAAAAACGAAATGCAAAGCCTTACGGTAGAATGTTAGATTTTTGGTTAGCCCTACCGGCAACTATCAGTTTTTTCACTATTTCTGATTTCCCAAGATCGCACAAAGATGCGGGGAAAGAGCATACGTAGTTAAAAAAAAATCCCTTTTCCCTGTTTCTGATTTGTTGAGATCGCACACAATGCACAACAAAGAGCATACACAGAGAAGAGGATATAGATCCGGAAAATAAATAAAACCTAAAAACCAAAAATAAAAAAGGGAACCGAAATAAGCAAAACTATTAACAAATATAACTGCAGAACAGATGCTTTATACCTCCAGACCTAAACTGTCATAACTTGGGCAGCCAGAAACATTTTCACATGAAATGAAAGACGTTCCTCACTGTAACAGACGCTCTGGACACAAAAGAATAGTTCTCCAAGCCCCAAAAAAATTAGAAATAGTATATCTACAAAACAACATTCGCATGCAGTCAAACCGACTTCAGATTTTGATCAACAACGGACGCGGCCCTCAAAATCGCTCTAATACCATGTAGGAATTTACAGGGTAAGTTCCTTAGATCAAGAACCAAAGGTCACCGCTCACAAACAGATCACAAATCAGTACACCAGTATAATCACGTGGTTAAAACCCTCAAAGAGGGAAACAATCCACGGCCTGAGCCAATGCGACCACTTCAGGCAATTTATTAATATAAAAATAAAAGTTACATATGTTTCTCTCATAAACTGTTACTGGAAAAATGACCCTCCATGCTCTTTAAATAGAGATCATGGACCAATAGGGTGTTAAGCCACAGATCAAGTGTCGTTAATACCGAGGTGAGAGATAACCGTCGGATCACTACAAATCGTGTCCGTCAGATTACAAGTTACAAATGTACATGGTAAAGAAACACACTTTACCTAACTCTACACTAGACTAAGTTATTCTTAACTATTTCCTATGTGTCG
The DNA here is from genome assembly GCA_034641835.2 of Pinus albicaulis. Lineage (NCBI taxonomy): Eukaryota > Viridiplantae > Streptophyta > Pinopsida > Pinales > Pinaceae > Pinus > Pinus albicaulis. The sequence goes on along the minus strand of CM076575.1, from coordinate 1,346,279,732 downwards.
GAATATTCTAATAGGACTCTGAAGAAAACTAATCTCAGAATCGCAAGTGTTAGGTTCGTAGTCATATTGGATTGTCGAGGCAAAATTCATATAAGAAATTTTTTTTTAGGGCCATGGTGAATTGGCCGAATGGCCAAAGAGAACAAATTGTAAAGGTAAAACAAAAAAATTCTAAAAGAAAAAAAAGGGCACAATTTTGTTAAAAATAAAAATAAAAATAAAAAAGGGCACATATTTATCAAAAACATAAAAAATAAAAAAGGGATTTTGGAGGGTCGATTGGATGGCCGAATATAATATTCCAAATGGAAAAATATCGTAGATAACAAAAGAAATGAACTAGCTACAACTACACAACCATACACATTTGAACACAGAAATATGAGAAAAAAATTGATCCATTGTATTAATTTTGATAAATATGAGTATAATAAATGAGATTAGAGGAACATGGGCTTGCTAGGACAAGCTGGCAATAAACCAAGTGTGACTACAATGCTCAAATGTTGTAAAGATCCCCCGGGAATAGCTGTGCATGCCTAGGAAGAACTGCTAGCTGTTTCTAGAAGAAAATTGGAGGAATTGCTATGAAGAGTGCCTGGAATGAGTTGAAACTATGATGGTGGCCTCCTCACTAGATACTTGACAAGACCTAGAAATATCTCAGGAACCCAAGTGGTGGAAATGGTGCAAGGGTGAACTGCACCATCCTTAAACAATTTTTGTTGCTGGATGTTGGATGGAACTAGGAATTCTACCCTCAGAATTGCTCATAAAACTCTACAAAAGTAAACCTAACCTTCTCTCACCAAACCCATAAAATACCAGAAATGGTTTGGGCTAGATCCACACGCCATCAGTGCCCCCAAAATGGTGTGAGCTCCTCTCTATGTTAGATAGTGTGTATTGCTAGAAAAATAATGTGTATTGCTGGAAAAAAATCAGCCAATATGTGCTACAATCCTCATTGGAATGCCTCCCAAATTCTTGCAAATATCCTCGGGAAAAAAAAAGAAAAGAAAAAAAAAATGAAGAAAAAAAGAAAAAAAAAGAAGCTTCTATTCCCTGCCCCTATCTCTCCAAAATTATTCTCCCTTCTTCCCTTGCACAAGCTAAGCTAGAAACCCCTGCGCCATGTTCAGAGGAGAGAAATTCCTCCTCGAAATCCCTACCTCACAGCTCAAAAAATTCACTACAAATCTCTGGCTATGTGTGGGAAAAAACTCCTAAAAATCCTCTGGAACTCCAACAATCTATAAGTGATCTCAATTGGGGTGCTTGAACAACTTTTTCACCCAAGGAAAATATGCATCAGTTGGAAATGATCTGCAACGTAGCTCCTTTAGAAGTCCTGAGATAGACTTCTCTCTACTCTCCTAGGGTGACACTCAGAGTTCACTAAAGGTAGAGGTGGAATTCCCGCTTGGGAATCCCTCATGCTAAACAACACCAGTTGACTTGGCTAAAAAACTCAAGAAAATTTGTGTTCAAAATTTAAATTGTCAAATGATGCAAATGAAGGCCTCTTCTCCTTATTTATAATTTTTGGCCTCCCCTCCCTTGGTGGCCTCCACTCTTTCTCTCTCCTAATTCACACCCCCTACTCTTTTCTCTTTCCTTAATGAGTGTGAATTCCCTTCTTGGGCCGAATTTATCTCTCTCGTGGGCTCCATGTTCCACTAAAGCTACACTTTCCCTTTTTCCTCCTAAGTCCCAATGCTAGAATTTCTTCCTCTCCCAAAAATCGTCTCTAATTTTTGAACATAAAAGGTGGCATTGACATTGAGGGGACACAAAGATTACCTAGCCGTCGCAGAGATTGTAGAAGGAGAGGAAAATCAAAATTAAAGTAAGCCCATGAGGCAAAGGACCTATTGGAGAATTTAGGATAGTCACAACAGACTCAAGGGGTAGGGATCTTGTGAAATTTTTGTCTACCCAAAAGGTGTTATTAACCGAGTTTATTATTTCTATTGCTTATACACAACACAATTCAATATTCAGTTGAAAATAATAAATAAAAATATGAACAACACCATTCACGAAATTAAAATTGCAGTGGAAAATGATAGAAACTAATAACACAATTAACACAAGTATTTTTGGACAAATGCCCTAGAAAAACTACAATGTGGGAAAAAACAGTCTTCAGTCTAAGGTTTTATATTATTATCTTCAACAAAAAATGCTTGTGATAAAAATACAACCACTTGCCTCACACTAGTAAAGCTCCAACAATATTTATCTTCTCCTCTATTGATCAATCCGACTAGGGAAATAACCCTTCGACCAATTTCTTGTAACGCACATTGCCTCCAACAATTCACACTGGCACTCTGGAAATTCACATTGGTTCTCCGACAAACTCGCACAACTTCTAGCAATTCGCATTGCTAACACGTGCGACCCTTTGGAAGCATGATCTGCCTTCTTGGAAATTCAATATTCCTTCCGTGAATCTTGCATTCCACCTGGAAGACTCATGCCTCCTCTGGAAAAATCGACCCCTGCTTTACAAGATTAACCCTACCCTCTTCTGCAAAAAATAACTGATATCAAAAACCTCCCTTTGAAACTTGGAAGCTGGAAGTCTCTTAGATGAAGGATAACTCTAGAAAACATCTTCCCAGTTGCTTCTATTGAAACCCATGTGTATTACTGAAAACTCACCCAACTCGAATGGCCTTAGTGATTTGATCTATCTCCAATGTTTCCCGTCAATTTCCATTTATAATCTCTCATTCACAAATGAATGACCACTATTAGAAGTTCACTTGATCCAATCGATGGATAAGATCAACTTAGAAACTTTCTACAATATTCCCAAGGTAAATAAATCTTATCTCAACTAATGTTAATTAATTATCCGCTTTTCCCTAAGTTTAGACTTCGAAAATATTTAAAAAATCACTAATTGACTTAATTTAGGCATTTTCCCTAAGTGAAACTTTAGAAAAATTACACAGGCTTGGAGATAATTAATTTCGCGGTGTTCCTAGACTCAATGACACCTCTCAAGGCTAGAACACTTTTTTGAGCTACAATATTTAACAGTCCCTCTTAACGAAGAAGGTGTTCTTCACAACCCCCAACTTATCCCTAAAGAAACAAACTTTCCTTTATTCAATGCCTTCATCAAAATGTCTACCACCTTTTGATATGTAATCACATACTGTAGTCAAATTGATCCACACTATACACAATCCTAGATGAAATGGTATTTGATGTTGATATGTTTCTTTCGATCATGAAATACTATAATCTTAGATAGCTTGGCGTGACTCTGATTATCACAATGGATAATGGTCGACTCCATCCTCTGACCAAACAATGCTACTAGACACTTTTGAAGCCATATGGCCTCACGTGTAGCCATTCTTGCTTCCATGTGCTCTATTTCTGCAGAGCTTAATGCAACCGACTTCTGCTTCTTGTTGTGCCAAGAGACAACCCTTGATCCCATGTTGAAGCAACACCCTGAAGTGGTTTTCCTATCCACTGCATAACCTACCAAGTCTGCATCATTTTATCCCATCAACTTGACACCATCACCTTGAGTATGTTTTAACCCATACTCAATTGTACCTCATAGATATCACAACACATGCTTTGTCACTATCCAATGCACTCTCTTCGGTTCTACCATCAACTGGCTAAGAGTGTTGACTACAAAGCAAATGTTAGGCCTTGTGTTGACCAAATACATGAGAGAGCCAAGAAGTTGTCTATATAAGGTGGTGTATGTTGTCACCTAATATGTACACCTAATCATGGGAAAAGTTTCTAACCCCACAAGGTGTAGTCATCAAGGCACAATGCTCAGAGAAGGGGCTATCATCTTTTCCCAACTCTCTCCATTTAAGCTCTCTCCTAGGCAAGCTATGGGGGGTAGTCTCTAAATATTATTGTTAAAGGAAAACTTGTTGAAAACAACAAGTTATGAGAGATAAAGGATAAGGAAATTACCACCCAATATAACTTGAATTAAATATTGATTAGTAAGTATGAATGCTAATGATAAAATATTAATAGATAGATTCGTTTAAATCAATATGTCATCCAACAAGATATAAATATGAGAGACCAATGTTTTATAAACAATGCTCAAATTATAATATTTGCAAAGTAAGAAGATGATACTTCCAGTTACAAGATAGGCAATGCTACAAGACAAGCGTTAGTACAAGATGATAGCACAATATTTAAATATGAACAATAATATAGAGCTTGCAGGATAAGTGAAACTTATGCTTATACTTTTAAAATAGATGCTCCAATAAGATAGAACAATATCAAAGGACAATGAGCATATAACTACAATAACAAGTACAAGAGCAATACAATGTGATACTTGCAAGTAAAATGAAATGCTCACAATTATACTTGTAAAATGAACAACTTCAAGAGAGATAATGTTATGTGAGTGTGTAATGCAAGTGATCTTGGTAAATTTTAATTATATGTCCAATCTATGGTGAGACTTTCCCTCAATTTCTCAAAAATTGGTAAGGTCTAAGGTGAATTTTCAAGAAGGCTAGGATGAGGAGGTGCTTAGTCCATCAGTAAGGATACCCTCCTAGACTCCAAGATAACCCACGTGCCCTCGTTCTTACAAAGGCTCGGTTCCAAGAAAACTATGAAGTCACGTGTTTTAACATTTTCTCCAAACTCAAAATTATCAAATTGAATGAAAGTTAGGGCCGGGTTGTCCTAAAATTTCTATCAACCGAGCTTATGCTTGGAGGCAAGTTTTAGAATTGCAAATAAATAAATACCTAGATCTAAAATGTAAATTAGATATGAGAGTTAATACAATGCTTCAATGAGACACAATTAAAACAAGATGCTTCATAGCGTGAAATTCTAATCCACTTATGATCAAGATTATGATAAGCACTTTGAGCACAAAAATATAATGATATTAGCTTAAAACAATGATCAATGAAGCAAGTGAATATTGCTCAATGAAACAAAGTGAATTAGAGAAATAACACAAGAGATTCAATAGAAACCAAGATGCTCCAATGTGAAATGAATTATTGATCTGATTAAGAATGTCACGTCACCTATAATGTGCTTTTAAGAGTGTTTAAGAGAAATAGAGCAAATGTGAATTATATAATAAAGCACAAGTAGTTGTTTGAATGATGACATATGAGATTGCTAATTAGATGAATTATAAAGACTACTTTAATCTAAAACATATGTGAGATCAAGACAATAACTCAAATGCACTTTAAATAAAATAGCCAATGAGATCACAATAGCAACTAGATCAAGTAATTAGAGATTAGGTCTAGATATATCAAGGACCAAGTGAAGCAATTCAAGAGATTAGATCCAAAATTCAATGAACATGAAAATGAAACAAATCTAATGAGGACAAGAGAACAAACTAGTGTTGAAAATTGACAGCTATGGGATGAATTCCCTTGAATAGAATTTCATTTCTGACCTTTCTAAAGTGACTTTCTAAAAATAGAAAGTCATGTCTATATTTGCAACCATGAATTTCCAAAAATAGTAAATCACCTTCCATCAATTTGTAATCATATACACATGATGGAAAATCACTTGACTTGTCCCTAATCAATCTCAATTGTTTAGTTTTTAACTTAATCATCATCATTATTATTATTCCCTTTATTAAATTATTATATTATTATTAAAAATAAATTCAAGTCTCTCAATCATGTCATATTTAAGTTTTAAATCCTCTCAATCAATGCATATGTTACTCTCTCTCTCTTAATTGATTCATTCCTCTCTCTCTTTAATGCTCTTATGCACCTCTTACACTCTATTACACACTTTAATGACTCGTCATAAAATTATTCTTCTTACACCTCTTTAATGCATAAATTTCACTTCTCTCCTAAATTGATAAGTTACACTCCTCTCCTTTATGGCATAAGTTACACTCCTATTTTTGCATATGTAACTCCTCCTCAAGGCATAGGAGTTACTCCCTAATGAATTCGATCTCTTTGCTCTTCCTATATATTTGTGCCTCTCATCCTCACTTCACACACACTTGTGCTTGTGAAAGTAGAATTCAAACTTGAGAAAGGGAGAGTTGGAGAGCCTAGAGTAAGATTGAGAGAGAGAGAAAGAGAGTCATGAAGAGCAAGAGAATTTCTTGGAGAGACAAATTGATTAAGTGCTTGCATCAGCTACTGCTATCAGATATTTTCTTCAGATTTGGGTGAAATTCTTCATTCTCTCATTTTACTTTGTATCTCTGTTGAGCAATTGATTTCTAATTGAAGAAGAATCTAGTTGGGTTTTCCCCTTGTGGTTTTTGCCTTAGTCATTGACCTAAATTATTTGTGTCTCATTGAGTTCTTGGTTGTCTTCCATTGTGCATATGGTTTATATAGTTTATGTTCTATTTACAATTACTTAACTTATTTTGCAACATAAATAAGTTCTGGATTTAAGTGATTGTAACAACACAGGACATCAGAATTTCAACATGATATCAGAGCTTTAGTGAAGACAAACTCAAGAAGACAAGCTCCATTTCCAGCTCTCTTTTTTCGGGAATATATCTTGTTGTCCTCTCCATTGGCAACTCTCTTTTTTCTAAAATATAACTTGTTGTTTGCTCCATTTTCAACCCACTTTTTTGCTAAAATGTAGTTTTTTATCCATCCCATTTGCAGCTCTCTTTCTGCTGAAATATAGCTTGTTTTTCTCTCCATTTTCAAATCTCTTTATGCTAATTTTTTTTTTTTTCAACTCCATTTGAAACTCTCTTTATGCTTAAATATAACTTGTTGTCTGCTCCATTTGCAACTCTATTTTTGCTTAAATATCTCTTGTTTTTTTTTTTCAAGTGGTTCGAGTTCATCAGAGATTGCATCAAGATTGACCTATTGCTTGAGAAATTGCGACCGAGGGGCATCTAAGCCATCAAAATCACGCAGGGATCACACCCGACCTGGGCCACACCAACACTAAGCTAACTGGGTTTAACTTGTCTCCTCCACCTAGCACAGATTCAACAAACTCCGCAAGGTTTGATCCTGGGTCACCTTTCGGACGAGACCCATCCTCAACCGGTTTTGCTAGTGGGACTTGACCTTAAATATCTATTATTTTTCCTTCTACTTGCTGCTCATTTTATGCTGAAATTTCTCTTCCCTTTTGCTACTGAAATATCTCATTTATAGTTTAAATATCTCTTGTTGTCCCTTTCTATTTGAGGCTGAAATTTTGAGCAGATCAAGATGTCTTCCTCCTACTTAAAGAATGAAGAGAAACTTGTTGATGCTTCAAAATTATTCCCTTGGGAGTCCAGATTGGATATTACTCTTGAAGAACATGATGTTCTAGAGTATGTTGAAGGAGAGGTAGCAGGACAAGCTGAAAACACCAATGATACTATCAAGGAAAAATACAAGAAAGGAGAAGTCAAGGCTAAAAATATTATCCTTGAATCTCCTGGAGACCATCTCATCACTTATGTTTACAATTTGAACAAAGGCAAATAAATGTATTTCAATTTTATTGGAATGTATCAAGTGAACAAATTGAGACAAATTTTTGCTCTGAAGAATAAACTTAAGGATGTTAAGATGAATAGAGGAGAAACCATTCAAGCATACTTCACGAGGATATCAAAAATCAAAGATTATTTGTCAACTTCTGGTGAAGTTGTTTCCGATAAAGAAACAATATTTATTACGCTTGGATGTATTCCTTCTTCTTAGGAAACTTTTATTACTACCATCAGTAATAATGACAAGTTTCCGATATTTGATGAACTCTCAGGAAAGTGTAGTCAAGAAGAAACCATAATTATTTCCAGAGGGAAAAATCCCAAGCATGAGGAGGGAGAGGCTACTGCCTTTGTTACACAAGGAAAAAATAAGAAACGAAGAAGATGAATGCACTATTCGAGAGAGTATGCTACCAAAAACTCCTCTCAATGGAATAGAGAGTTATCAAAAGTCCAATGCTACAATTGTCTCAAGTATGGCCACTATGCTTGTGACTGTTCAAAAAAAAAGAAGCATCAAAATCCAAATTCAACAATTGCTCTAACAAATATGATTACAGAAGAAGAAAAGAAGCTCCTTCTACTTGCAAAGGAAACTATATTTCTTCAAGGAACCAAAGGTATGATAATATGTAGCTGAGACTCAATCAGAGTAATTTCTTGTTCTTGTCTTTCTAGTTCATCTACTATAGATTCTTGTGTTGGTTGGTTGATAGTGGTGCTTCAAGGTACTTTATTGGTTACAAATAAGCACTCTCTAATCTGGTTGAGAGGGAGACAAATTTGAAGATCATTCCTGGAGATAACTCTACATATCCCATAAAGGGATCAGGTTCCGTTTCTTCAATAAGTTTTATATGTACTTGGTTTAAATAAGAATATTGTGTCCATATCAGCTTTAGAAGATAAAGGAATGAAAGTCGCTTTCATAAATGGTAAATTTCTCACTTGGCCATCGAAATCCAACATGAGAGATTCCCTCACTCTAGGATCTAGATGTGAAGGTCTATAAAAAAATCAATGGAAGACCTATTCATGCACTAATTTATGACATCAATAATCAAAGTGAACTTTGGCACCAAAGGTTCACTCACTTGCACTACAAAGTATTACCTCATATGAGAAACATGGTTCCCAGAATGTCAGAAATCATATCTGATCATGATGGCATTTGCCAAGAATGCACAAGCGGAAATCAAGTGAAGGGACCATTCCCTTCAAGAAAAAGTAGAGCCGGTCATGTATTGCATCTTGTACATTCTGATTTATGTGGACCAATGCCTATAACTTCTCTTGGTGGTTACTTGTATTACATTATATTTGTGGATGATTTTTCTCACAAAATATAGATTTATTTTCTAAAAAATACAAGTCAAACTTTTAAAATGTTCAAATATTACAAATCTGTAGTAGAAAAACAAATTGGAAAGCAAATCAAAATTTTAAGATCTGACAATGGAGGAGAGTTCACTTCCAGTGATTTCATTGACTTCTGCAAAGAAGCCGAAATAAAAAAAGAGACCAATGTACCATATAACCCATAACAAAATGGTGTGGATGGGAGAAAGAATAATACAATCATGGAAGCGGTCAAAACTATGTTGCATGATCAGAAATTACCAAAGTTTCTATGGGGAGAAGCTGCGAACACAATTTCCTATGTTTAAAATAGATCTCCTCATTGTGCCCTAAATAACAAGACTCTTGAATAAGTCTTCACTAGCGAGAAGACCGAAGCTGGGCACCTCAGGATCTTTGGTTGTCCTGCCTACTTCCATGTCCCAAAAGAGAAAAAGAACAAGTTTGAAGATTCATGTAAGAAAGGTATGTTTGTTGGTTATTATGAGAATTCTAAATATTACAGAATATATGTACATGGTCAAAGAAATATTTAATTTAGTAGGGATATAAAATTTAATGAAGATGTAACTCTTGGAAAAGCAAGAGACACTCTTCTTTCTCCTGCTAATGTTGATAGTCAAGCTGATGTATTTGAAATACAAGAAGATTCTATTGCTAAAACTAATATTTCTGATGAACCCATGGAGCCCATGGATCCTTTGGATCCTCCTCCATGTGATCCTCCTTCTAAAATGAGACCTTTATGGCTTTGTGACACTCTTCAAGATGTTGATAAAAATGCTGCCCCCACAGGAACTTTCAGACAAAGCAAGAAACCTTATCAGTTCCAGGGATATGTTGTAGCCATGAGAAACATTATTTAAGATGAACCGTGCAATTTCAAGGAAGTTGTAAAGGCCCAAGTGTGGAAAGATGTAATGGCTGAAAAATATGAATCCATCATTCATAATGATTAATAGGAAGTGGTTCCAAGACCCCAAGAGAAATTTGTTGTATCTTCTAAACGATTGTATAAAATTGAACATGGCGTTGATGGCAGTATTGAAAAATATAAAGCTAGATTTATGGATAGAGGTTTCTCTAAGAAAGATGAAATAAACTATGACATAATTTTTACACTTGTTTCCTATTACACCACCATCTGATCTATTGTAGCTCTAGGCGCTAGCCAAGGATGGTTTCTTCACCAAATGGATGTGAAGATTGTTTTTCTGCATCGCTTCCTTAAAGAAGAAATATTTGTGGAGCAACCACAAGGCTTTGAAGTACATGATCCAAAAACTCATTTGTGTAGGTTGAAGAAAGCCCTCTACGATTTGAAGCAAAAGAAAAAGAAAAAGAAATGATTTGATAATTAAGAAAAACAAAATAAAAACATAAAAATGAATAAATAATACACATTAAAAATTTAAAAACATTAGAAACATAAAAAATAACATAATTAAAATAAATTAAAAAAAATAAAAAATAAAATGTTAAAAAAATTTGTTGGGCGGTCGAGGATCTGCGACCAGGTTGATTTCGGGAATCAAATTGGCAACCGAGGGTCGTGGGGCCTCGGGCATATTCAGGGTGTGGCTGTGTAGCGCCGCCCTGTGTAGGCCCAAGGCCTGATGGCCCTCGACGGCCATGGCCATGCTCAGCCTTGGCTACCCAGGGCCGCGATGCCTCGGGCTTTGGGGCCTCATCCCTTGCCGGCCAGGTAGATTCCGAGAATCAACCTCGATCGTGGGGCACAATTTTTTTAATTTGTTTTAATTGGTTTTTTTTTTACAATTTCAATTTGTGTTTTTTTATAAAAATATTTGTGTTAGTGTTTTTTTATTTTTGTTTTTATTTAATTATATTTTAAATTTTAAAATTTTAAGATTTTGTTGTTGTTTTTAGTTATTTTTACTTAAAATTTTATAAATCATTTTTTTGGAAAAAAAACTTCAAATGTAATCATGTTTTGATATAAATTCATAAAAAAATCATAAAATTTGCCATTTTCCAACTTTTTTTTATTCAAATTTTCATAAGAAACTTTTATTTAACATATCATTTTTAACGAAAAAGTCGCGAAATACGTATTTTTTTAATTATATCTATATGTGAAATGTGGTTTTTTGGTCAAGCATTTAATTTTATTTTTTATTTTTTAGTGATTTTTGTTTGTTTGTTTGTTTGTATATTTAAGTATTAATTAGTGATATATAAATATAAAAAAAATCATAACCTCATAATATTAATGTTATTATTATTTTTAAACTTTGCAAAAAAAAAAAAAATCATTATAAAAAAAACATTAGAAATAAAAACAAAAAACAGATGTTTGGAAAATCTTTAAACAAACATCTTAGGATGAAAAACCAGAAGAGAAATAAGACAACTTGAAAAATGGTTAAATAATCAACATTTAAAAAAAATGTGCATACTTATGACATATGAAAATTTAAAGTGTCAAAAACATGTCTTCTAAAAAAATGTTGATGCTTTTCAAAATCCACATGAAAACCACCAACATTTAAAAAAAATATCTACACTTAATACATAAGAAAATTTAAAGTATAAAAAAGAAGTCCTCTAAACAAAAAAAGGTTGATGTTGCATCAATAATTTTCAAAATAACATGAGAATCACTAACATTAAAAAAATAAATGTTCATACTTGATACATAAGAAAATTTAAAGTGTCAAAAATAAGGCCTCTCAACAAAATGGGTTGATGTTGCATCAATTCTTTTCAAAATCAACATGAAAATCACTAACATTTAAAAAAAAATGTTCATATTTGATACATAAGAAAATTTAAGGTGTAAAAAATATGCTAAAAAATTGGTGTATTCTGAATCAACACATTTCAAAATCGAATGATTTTCTTGCTACCTCATAAAAATAGGTAATTAGTAAAGTTCTCGTTTGATATATATATATATATATATATATATATATATATATGGTAACTGCAAAAGAAACAATTAATAGTTAAACACATACATAATCCATTAGATGCGAAAGAAGATATTTGAAAAAGGAAATTAAGTTGAATTGAATAATTGAAAAGACACAATTATTGATTCACTCCCCCTCCCGCCCCTCAATAATTGCCAAGTATTTATTAAACCTTGACCCCTTCCTATGAAACAATATGACCCAAATACTCTACTTGTTTCCCAAAAGCACATTAAGACTTTTTAGATATAATTAAATGTTATCGAGTATTTTTAGGATTTTATCCACATGTTTAATTTTTTATTCCTATAATTTTATATAGACATGCATATCATCATAGAAAAAAAACACAAACATTCTAAGAAGAGGTCATAAAATTTTGTTCATAAGGCTTATAAAAGTAGAAGTAGCATTAGTCAACCCAAAAGGCATGACCAAGAATTCATAATTCCCTTCATTTGATCCACAAGGTATTTTAGTAATGTCTTCTTCCATCAACTTTTTTTGATGTTATCCCGATTTAAGATTTGAATTTTTGAAGTAAATCATCCCATGGAGGTTATCTAGGAGCTCATCGAATAGTTGGAATGGAGAATTTATCCTTGATGGTGGTCAATTTATATCTATATTATTAAAAGACATCCTCCAAGGGTTATCTTTTGTTCTCACCATCATTATTGGGGTTGAAAAGTAACTCTTGCTTGGTCAAATATTTCCCACATCCAACATTTCTTGTACAATTTTCCCACTCTTAAAATTTTGTTGACATGGATAGCTATAAGGTCTTCTATTAGGAGGTATGAGTTTAGTTTTTTTCTCATGATCTCTAGATGGAGAGTCCTATAGGAACTTCTCTAAGGTACATTTCAATTCTACTAGAGTATATTATTTTCTTGCTTGATTTCCATAGAATAAAGTCTAGCACATAACTCCACGACAACCGTTTCTTAATACCTTTTCCATTATATGTGAGTTTATCATTTGAGAGGGTGCATATTTTAACCCTACAAAGTTCGTATTCATTTCCTCTTAAATTGAATCCAATGAATAATTCTTTGTAGTTTGCAAAAATTGTATGCAAAATTATCAACCATTAAATCCTTGGAACCACATCTACCCCTCCAATAGGAATGACATACATGGGGCTCATTAAGTTTAGTCTATAATACTAAGTTTTATGCTATTTCATTTTCCTCTACATTTCATATTTTCCCCGTTTGCAACCAATACTTCAAAATTTACCGTTGGATACACAAAACAATTGATTTTTTTTACTCATATATTATCAATGAAGTTATGGGTACTACTTAAATTGATAAGTACTATGACATTTTGCTTCTTAATGTATTCTTTGAGGATTTGAGGCATTGATAAAATTGTAAATGCACGAATTTCTACATCCTTTTTTTCTCTTTTGAGGTCACCATCTCTTCCTTGTATTTCCTCCTCACTATTTTCCAATGAGAACAAATTTTAATTTTTAACATTTATATTGCTCAGACCATTTTCTATTACAACCAAAACATAGTCCTTTCGTTTTTTTTTTCATTCATTTCCTTATGTGATATTTAGGTTGGTTGAGGGATGGTTACCTTACAAGGAACATATCTATATCTACTTCCCACATATGTTCTACTGACAAACTACCATGTAGCCATATTCTTGGCTTGAAAATGCCAAACAAATTACATGCATTTGTTGACCTTTTTTGAACGTTTTTTACGATGCTCATGCTTAATGTCTTCTTTTAATCCATCCATATAAGCTTCCAACATATGTTCATCAGTTATTTAAATACACCCTTGTGTCCAACACCTAATTTTTTTTAATTATAATCATGAATACAACCTCAATGCTTAATTCCAACTATCTAAAGCAGTCTCGTTCCTAAACTATACCATATTGTGTTGCTAGGTCCTTAGTAAATAAACCCTGCGCCTAATTATAAGCATGAGCATTCCTTTTAACTACCCAATGTAACCATTTACATGGTTTTGTCTCAAAATACAAATTTGCTAAGAAAATACCTTGTTTATTACCAATATTCTCATACAGTTCAAAGTATTGTTTTATTTTGTTTACCTATGTAAAAACACTTACTCCATCAAACTCTCTTAATTCAACCATGGGAAAGTTAACATGCTCTAAATTTCATCCATGATTAGCTCTAATAACAAAGTTAATTTGAATCTAACGCACCTCTACTTTGTCTCCTTTCCCTCCTTTCCCATGTCATTGGTGCAACTTACTTTGAAACCCTCTATCTTCAAATATGATTTTTTTACCAATATCAATTGTTTGAGACTAGTTTAAGTACTAGTAAAAAATTATCTTGAACAACTTGTAACTCCACAATTATAGTGCATTAAAATATGAAATTTTGATATATTGTACTTCACAATGTTACATTCGGGATTGAAATTCGATGTTAAAAACATTAGATACATGCTAAAAACTAGTTAAACACTAAGGTTTTAATGTCAAATTATTGACGATATAACTGTTGAATAGGCCACATTACATTAATGGTTGATATATTAGAGATTGTGTCATAAAACATTGATTTTTCAACATTCAATTGGTATATCATCAAGGTCAAATTGATGTTTAGGAACCTAGGAAAACCATTTAGATTGATAATAAAATTGAATATAACATCATTTAATTGACTTAGGTCAAGATCTGGTATATGTTTATGACACTCCACTAATTTTACACCGACATTGTTGCATTGTGTCTTGACATCTACCCAATGTTATAGGCATTGAATACTTGTCGTTAAAGATTTCAAAAACATTAATGATATATCATATAACTAAATTTAAGTATTTTTTAAATAAAATAAATAAAGAAAGTGTTAAATGACATGGAAAATCCAATGGACAACAAGAAACTTTATGTAAAGTATAATTTATATCATTCTAAGAGTTGAAAATGTCAACATAAGCTATCAATGAAATCATTAGTTAAATTCAAAGTGAGATTTCTTGTTCATTGGACAATAGGCACACAACAAAGATCACCGACTATTATAGGTTGTAGAGGAGAAGATGCTCAATTTTTTTATAGTTAAACCAAGCTCTATAATCACAAAATAATTGTAGACATGTGAAATAATATCAAGGATTTCCAAAAGTATAAGGCTCTTTTTCAAACTAACAAAGACTTCACAAACCACTCATCAATCGAAAGGTTTCAAAGTAATTAATAAAAGTTGGTCCGGGCAAGCTAACAAAGTTAGATTAGATGACCACTATGATGGAAGTAAATGTAAATATGACACATGTACAAATGACACGAGCTACATTTATCTCGAAGTAGCTATGATTTTTGAAAATATAAATTTTTTGGTTTGAAGTTATTACTCTAAAAGTTAAAGTTTGGAAAGTCAAATTAGAATAAAACTTGCAATATGAAACTAGCAGCTCACAGGTGAGAAGAGCTACACATGGAGACTGCCCAAGCAATACCGCTCTATTCCATTGATCATGAAATCAGAAATAAATAAGATTACATTAAATTTAGGGAGATAAAAACTATCTCCTAGAAAATAGGAACTAAGTCTCAACTAAGGCACAAACACAACCATGAAACAAACTTTCTCCATTAATTTAAAGTCTCCCCCTCAATGGAGAAATGATTCACTTGCAAACCTAACATCTTCCTAAAATATTTTCTTAAAATCAGAGAGGGAATCGTCACCCTCTCCTTGAGCCTTCTGGCTCATAAATCAAAATATGTGGATGTTTGCCCGTCTGCCCCACAAAAACCCCAAACGCAGCTCGGTGACTACGCTCACCCTTTAGGCTCGTCCCCTCTCACAGGGCCATGTTGACTCTCGTCCAGCTCTACGTGACCCTACTGGCTCTACATAACCCCTCTTTGGGCTGCGCTGCCTCTCAATCCATTAAGATCACTGTTATAGTCTTCTTGGCCTTGGATGAAAATCTTGTGTCGAACTTCCCCTCATTGCCTGCTTTGCAATATCACTCACATTCACCCTTGTCTTTAAAATTTCAACTTAGCTCAAGTACTGCTACTCTATGTGTCTTCTCCAACTGACCCCAAGCTTTCCTTTAATACTTTTCTAGTTGACGAATCAACGATTGTGATCTAATCTCTAATCGATGACTAAGATTAGAAAATACTTTTTCCTCGTCACTTGGAAAATTCTCACTCACATGTTTAAATTAATTCACTTTAGTTATTTAATTTTCCTAAGTTAGACTTAGGGTACCCATTAAAATAATTAATTATTTGAATAACTTAAGCTGTGAGTGGAATTTTTCCAAACGGTTTCTGGGCCTTGGAGATCTCATGTGTTTTAGCCCCTCCACAAAGTTTCAGAGCTAGAGCACATTCGATGCTACCCAAGAATCAACACTCCCTCTTAGTGAGGAATGTGCTCTAACAACACTTCAACTTGAAGCATCACCCTGATCCATGAAATTGGTCCTCTACGCCGCTGATGATCGACTTCTGCCCTTCATCCACTAAGTTGCTACCTTTTGTACTGCTGCCCATGTCACTGCCACTGAAAATACCTTATATGTACTGCAACTCCATCTCAAATGCCGTATCATGCTGCCCTTAGTACTGCCTCTACTAACTACTGCACTACAACTGAGTTGCTGAGAATTAAGAAACTAAAAACATCACCCAAAGACTTGACATGCAAGTCAGTCTGAGTGCACCTCGATATTGAAGTACCCTCTACTACTAATCTGCGTTGACTCTCTAGAGATCTTCGCTGCTACTGCTCTACACTATGTAAGCATTGCCTTTGCACTGTTGAAATCCATAAACCTCTACTCTGCTGCTACACTGCTGCTGCCTTCGCTTTGCGCTCCTCAAGACTTCAACATCCTAGCTCTGCCAATGCTGCTCCATCATCCCTCGCACCAACTGACTCCATTAATCTTGCTACTGTCATTAAGGGCTCCCATAGCTCGTATGTGATCCAAGAGTTTGGGCACCTCAAGGATCCTGCCCCACACTGCAGTTCGAAATAAATACATATCAATGCCGCCCCACCTCTTCTCCCGAGGCACATGAGCACTCATGGCCACATCATCATCATATCCATCATCTTCCTTAGATGTGACATCCTTCGATCAAATTTGTCTTCACCTTTCTTCTTCTAAGGGCATTGTGTGGCGAAATGTCCTAGTGTACCACACCTGAAGCACCTGACTTTTGAAAGGCCTTTCTTCTTCTTCCTTTGCTGCCTGTTAGAAAATTATATATTATAGAGCAATGGAACACATAAAATATGCGGAAAACACAAGCACACAAAACACATAAAAACAGAGAGACACAGATATTCATGGTTCACCCAGTTCGGGCTACGTCCACCCCGAACATCCAGTCCTTCCTTTCTATTAACCAACAAAATGAAGAGACACAACCTACAACAGATCTGCTGTAATGTCCTCTGTTCTCTCTCACAGTCTCCCTATCTGTTTCTCGCTCTGAGAATACACATACAATACACAACCGCAATACAATACCATCATACAAGTGAGGGGTTTCCTTCTAGGGAAAAAAACCCTAAACTAAACATAACTTCTACCGTCAGATCATCCGCCTAATGAACGACCCAGATTGACTAGAAATTACTTACTTTTACAAGGCAATTTTACATCTGTTTTTAACTTCAGGGGCACTGCCGCCCCCCCTGGACCCCCCAGGCAGCGTTTAATTACGGGCAGTGTTGCCGCCCAATTAAGGTATAGGGGTCCAATGCTGTGATACAAAATAAACAAGATAATCAGGCTCCACACCCAACACTGCCCATGCTGTCCCTTAAATGCGAGAGACACATCTTCCTCCTCCTTCTTGATCTGGATCCCTCCGCTGCTCATTCCCGCCTTGGTCATCCTCTTGATCTCTTCTTGTTGAAGAGCTGCCCACATGTTTTCCCAACATGGAAGTGCTGCTTTGCCCAAATTGACTTGGAAAAAGTTCTCCCACTCATCGGAAACTACATTTAGAGCACTCCTTACCATAAGACCTTCATCAGGTGTGGCCCCCATGACAACCAACTGATCACGTATTGACTTCAATCTAATGAGGAAGGGGCCGATATATTCCCCCTTCAGCAACTGGAATAGTTGAAGCTATTTCTCCAGAAGCATTCTCCTCTGAAAAAAAGTCCCTTAATATAATGTGGTCAAAGAAGTCCACATCTCATGTCCTGTGTCCTTCTCAGCAATGTGTGGGACTACATGATCCTTGAATCCATCCATGATCAAGCACTTAGCCTTCACTTTAGCTTATTCATACTTCTTCAACATATTAATGTCAACAGGAACAACAACCACACTCTCGGCGAGATACTTGATACGATGCTCATCTAGAACTAATAGGATTTTGGCCTACCAGATGACAATTGTGGATGCTCCATCCAACCTGTCCTAATCCCTCAGTCCATGTGTGGCCATCTATGCTCAATTGAAGATGTCAAACTATTTCTATTATCCTTCTTTTGCTACTACCCCAACAAACTCAGATTTGAGTTTATTGGTGCTAAAAACTCTTTAAGGAACCCGCTCCCTCTGAAAAACAATTTCCCTCCCGGAAATACTCCGCCAACCAATGTCAAATCATCCCTCTCTGATCACTCTTTGCTGCTGATCAAAATTGGATCTAGACTCCTTGACAAGAAGTCTACTGAGGAACTTCTTCCCCTTACTTTGTCACGCCCCACTAGACACTATTCTGCACCAACAGAAATAGTGCCCCACCAGTAACTACTGAAGAAAAACAGTCTGCACTTCCAGCCACGACAACCAGAAAGATGGAGGCTCGAAATCCCTACACTGGCCCAACAAGCACTGCATTGCCTCTGCGTAGCTACAACGTCACCCTAGCTGGATGATGCAGGCTCTGTGTGAGCCCCTTTGGTGACTACGTCACCCTTCCCTGCCTCTTTCTGGATCTGCATTGTCACTCGAGACAACTACCTTCCTGCGGAAAATTTTCTTTGGACTTCTGCTGATGGCTTCAACTCTTCCTGATCTGCAAATGCTCTAATACCATGTGATAATTCTTAATATTCTAAACAAAAATCCTACTGCAATACATTTTATTTACTTCTCCTAATTTTTTATTTAACTTAACAAGTTATTTTATGAATTATTCATGAAAATATCGAAGTAAATACATTACAGCCTACATAATTATACATATCAAGTACTAAAGAGTAAGAAACCATGCAGACAAAGGACACACAATTTCTTCAGAAAAATGTCCCCAGAAAAACCCAATGCAATAAAACCAGTGGAACAAATCTTGAGGGTTTTATTATTAAGCATATTTTCGAATACAAACTAGGGTTCCAATGTGGCTCACCAAAAAGAGAAAATCCTCGGCAAAAGTACCTCTATCTGGAGACATGTATTATGGCTTATGAAGAAACCCCATAGGTGACTACGCAACCTCCAAGTGATATTGAGCAATGGCTACAAAAAGCTAGACTGCGTCACCTTGATCACCCTCTCCTTGAGCCTTCCTAGCTCATAAATCAAAATGCTGGATCACTGCTTGATTTGCTCCACAGAAACCCCAACGCAACTCTATGAGTGACTACATCACCCTTTCTGGCTTTGTGTCCCCTCTGCGTGAGCCCTGTAGCTTTGCATCACCGCTCCTGGGCCCGCACTGCCTATCTGGTGCTGATATGCATCTCTTTTATTGTATTCTCGACCTTGGAAGAAAATCCTGCTACCGAACTGCCCCTTGTTGCACTGCAAGCTCACTCTGAAATTCTCAACAAACTGCACCCAGGATTTTGACTTAGCTCAAGTGTTGCTACTCTGTGTGTCTTCTCCAACTAACCCCAAGCCTTCCTTCTATAATTTTCTAGTTAACAAATCAACAACTATGATCTAATCTCTAATCGACGGCTAAGATTATAAAATACTTGATCGTTGTCACTTAGAACATTCTCACCCACATGTTTAAATTAATTCACTTTAATTATTTAATTTCCCTAAGTTAGACTTAGGCTCCCCATTAAAATAATTAATTATTTTAATAACATAAGCTCTGGGTGGAATTTCTCCAAACGAATTATGGGTCTTGGAGATCTCATGTGTTCTATCCCCTCCACAAAGTTTTGGAGCTAGATCACATCCGATGCTACCCAAGAATCAACAATCGCTTCGCTAGTGGCTGCACACACAACTTGATAATATGCTTCTGCTGATGATAAATATACACTACTTTGCTTTTTACTGCTCCAGGAAATGACCCCGGACCCAATATTGAAAGCATACCCTGTTATAGATCTTCTATCATCCAGATTTCTAGCCAAATCTGAATCTGAATAACCTGTCAGTTTAACATCAAAAGAACCAGTACATTTAATGCCAAAATTTATGGTTCCTTGAAGATACCTTAGGGCACCTTTTGCTACCACCCAATGATTTTCAAGAGGTTTTGTCGTAAACTGACTCAACAAACTGACTGAATATGCTAGATTAGGTATGGTTGTGGTCAAATAAATCAAGCTTCCAACCAGTTTTCTGTACAATGTAGCATCCACCTCTTTAGAACCATCATCACTTTGAAATTTAACATTATGTTTTATAGGTACTAAAGCAATTTTACACTGATCCATTATGAGTTTCTTCAACAATTCCCTGACATACTTTCCTTGAGTAACAAAAGTCTGTCCAGAATCCATTGAGACTTCAAGACCCAAACAATAATGTAGTTCTCTAAGGTCCTTTATTTCAAATACCCGTGACATTTGCATTTTAATTTCTTGAACCAATTCATAAAAATTTTCAGTAACATTTCAATCATCAACATATAAGGAAATCAACACAATCTTCCCTTTGAATCAAATCTGGTATGTGAATTTGGATCATTTTTACTTCTCTTATAACCATGATGTAAGAAGAAAGAGTCTTTATTCTCATACCAAGATCCGTGAGCCTTTTTCAGCCCATACAATGCATTATTTAATTTATAGACCAAGTGTTCCTACCCATTTTTAATGAACACTTCAGGTTGTGTTAGATACACTTCTTCCTTCAATTCTCCATTTAGAAAATAATATTTTACATCTAGTTGGTGTAAGATCCAATGGTACTTGTAGCTAGGGATATTAACATCCTAATAGTGTTTAACTTAGCTACAGGATAAAAAGTCTCCTTATAATCAATCCCTTCTTTTCGTGAGTACCCATTGGCCAACAACCTAGCTTTATACTTGTCTACACTACCATCTGCTTTGAAATTAGGTTTATATAACCATTTACAACCTATGGGATCTTTTCCTTTGGGAAGTTCAACTAATTCCTAGGTTTTATTTTTAATTATGGTCTCATACTCTTATTTCATAGCTAACCTCCATTCATTGATTTGCTTCATTATAATTCATGGGCTCAACAACATTTAAAATACTAGTCATAAGAGCATAATCTTTGTACCTTGCAGGTAAGCAAATTCTTCTATCCTTATCTCCTTGGTAGGGGACTTGCCTCAACTCTGCCCTGTGTGATTTCTTGCTCACCTCTGAATGGGCTTTGACTGGTGAATGTATCCATATCACTAGATTCCTCTTTCCACTACTGCTGCTGCTGTAAATGACTATCTTTGAATTCATCATTGTTGTCATAAATCACTAAAGGAATGTGCCACTCCTCATAACTTCTATCCTTATTCCCTTCATCAACCTGTTCATGGAAGATAACATCTTTACTCGCAACTACCTTGTGAGTAGATGGATTAAACATCTTATATCCTTTGAAATCAGAACAATACCCTACAAATATGCACTTTATAGCGTTAACATCCAATTTATTCATATATTCGTTAGAAATGTGTGCAAAATATCTAGAACCAAAACTCTCAATTGATTGACTGCATGTTTAAAACCATACAAAGCATCAAATGGGGTCTTGAGATCAAGACACCTAGTTTGACTTCTGTTCTTTAAATAAATTGTAGTACTAATTTCTTCTACCTATAAACCATTGGATAGGTTCTTACCTTTCATCATGTTGTGTGCACACTCCACCAATGTTCTGTTCTTTCTTTCAACAACCCCATTTTGTTGTGGAGTATGGGTTACTGTAAAATGTTGTGCTATTCCATGATCTCTGTAGTATTTGATGAAGCTCCCAAGTCTATATTCTCCTCCTCGATTTGAGCAGAGAATTTTAATGAATTTCCCTATCTGCTTTTCAACCAAATTTCTAAATTATTTAAAGTACTCAAAAGTGTTGCTTCTCCTTCTAAGAAAGTATACCCAAGTACACCTTGTGCATTCAACAATAAGTAATAGGAAGCCAGTAAAGATGCACAAGACAACATGCTGAATAGGTCCCTGAATATGATGTCAAGTTCTAAAGTATATCTTTCTTTATTTGATTTAAGTTGAAATTCATCTGTGTGCATTTTCCAGGTACAACCTTCTGAAAAATCAGCTGTTTCATTCTTTAAAATGTAAAGTCCATCAACCATACCTTGTTTCTGGAGCAACAATAAATCGTGAAGGTTGATGTGACCAAACCTTTGATTCCAAAGATTCTCTGTTGTCATAGTCATTTAAGTTAAAGATTGATGTGGCATGCTTGTAACATTCAAGTTATATAGACCTCAACCCTTATTCTTGATTATAGTAATACGATGATCATAAATACTTTTTAGTAATAAGTTTTAAAAAATTCTACCTTTAAATTCTAATCTGTAATCATGGAGACAAATATCAATTTATTTTTGATACCAGGCACATACATGACATTCTGGATGCGCCTGATATTTCCACTAGGAAATATCATAGGAATATCTCCATACCCTTTAATCTGATATGCTGTGTCGTCTCCCAGGTAGATGTTAGCACCGTTGATGGTCTCCTTAAAATTTTCAGACTAGTGTTTATTACATGTCATATGATTGGATGCTCCAAAATCCACAAACGAAGTTCCAGCCTCAGCAGAAAGAGCAACACCAGACACAAATAAATTCAAATCATGATTCAGATATTTGCCAACAAAACTCCCTATATGCATCTTATGTCTATGTCTATTTTCATCATTTTTATTTTTATAACAATCTCTAGCAACATGACCAATTCTGCCACAGTAAAAACACTTAATTCCTGAATCATTTTTAGCGGACGACATACTTGAAAATGGTTTTTTCTATGATGGACCATTGTTTTTATGTCCTCCTCCTGGTTTCCCTTTGGATAAATTTTTCTTTGCCACCAACTCTAGATATGAATTATGAGGCTTCAGATTCTTACGTCTATCTCCTTTCTGCATCAAAATCCTGGTCAACTGTTCAAAGGTGGGAGCTTTCTTCCTTGCTGCAAGCCCTGTAATGAACATTTGATAATCCTCTGTCATGCCATTTAAGGAAATTGTAAAGAGGTCAAATTTGGATACTTTTTCCCCTATGTCGCCTAACTTATCTCTCAGTTCTTTAGTCCATGAGATGAATGCAACAACAAATTCTTTCTCTTCCATTCTAATGGATAAAATCTTACTCTTCAAAAACAACACACGATTTGTATTTTTCATTTCATACAAATCCTTGAGGGTCACGCAAATCTCATTGGAAGTTTTGCAGTCTTGGATATGAAGGATTATACTGTCTTTTACTGACATCTTCAACAACACCTTCGCTTTATTTTCCC
The DNA here is from genome assembly GCA_034641835.2 of Pinus albicaulis. Classification (NCBI taxonomy): domain Eukaryota; kingdom Viridiplantae; phylum Streptophyta; class Pinopsida; order Pinales; family Pinaceae; genus Pinus; species Pinus albicaulis. The sequence continues at coordinate 1,346,256,281 of CM076575.1, read as the reverse complement.
TCTTCTCCCACTCTTGAACTGATGTGGTTGTGGCACCTCCGACTACAAAAGGCTTTGCTTCATCTCCATTTTCAATTGTGCACACACTAGAACACTCAAGAAATGTATGCAACTTGAACTTACAGTTGGTGTAATTTGACCCATCGAGCTTATTGATCTCATTAAGGTATGTCTTTTCAATGTGATTATTCATTGTGACAGAATGATTTAAAAAATTGTCTGATCAATAGATCCACGACTCCAACAACAGATCCATTGGTCCAATATATAGATCTAGTAATCCAACAACTGATCTACGGATCCTACACCAGATCCTCCAACAATCACGGATCTAATTCCAGATCCTTCAACAACTCAAGATCCAGGTGCTATGGATCCAACTCTAGACAGATGAACATGACCATCAACTCAGGTACATCTAGTCTCTGGCCTCCTTTAGCAGGAAAAAACACCAACACGAGTTCACCTTGTTGTAGGTCGTGCTGAATAAATATTCTATAAGTTTTCACAATCAGTGCGAGCATCAATATTTCCCTTCTGCACTGAACGAAACTCTGTCCCTATGTACTGCCAGTGTTGGTAAGCGCGACTTCTCTTTGTCGGGGGCATTTTGATCAGGTTTATTCTGAGAAAACAACGTTTTGTCACAAAAAAAAGTCTCAACATCCTCTGAATTATATCAGAAATTCCTCTTGCGATCCTTTGTTGCCTCCACTAGCAGCTTCACATGCACTCTCTGATCTCATCCACCAAGGCTCTCAGCCACAAAGAGTCTTTGATATCATTCACCAAGGCTCTTAGCCACAAAGTCTCAACTCACCACAGACCCAACTCACACAAAGCTCTGATACCAAGATAAAAACTGGAAAGTCAAATTAGAATAAAAATTGCAATTTGAAACTGGCAGCTCACAGGTGAGACAAGCTACACCTGGAGACTGCAAAAGCAATACCGCTCTATTCCATTGATCATGAAATCAATAATAAATAAGATTACCTTCAATTTAGGGAGACCAAAACTATCTCCTATAAAATAGGAACTAAGTCTAAACTAAGGCATACACACAACCGTTAAACAAACTTTCTCCATTAATTTCAAGTCTAAAGGTTATTATTTATCAAAGTTCCAATAAAGCTTGCAACTAAGAAGCTTGTCTTAGTTAGGATTTCTCATTCAAATTACAAGCATTTTTTTGATAGATAAATTCCTAATATTTTGGGTGTGCCTATTTATGTTGCACTTTTTTTTTTTTTAAATGGATCATATCACAATGTGTATTCTCTTTCCTTCCAAGAAGAAACCTAATTCTCATGCCAAATTCATTAAAAATTTGATCTTGAAAGCTTGGGAAACTTATATTTTGATATATTTGTGACACATATGAATAAATAAGCTCTATATAAGGTTTTTCAAGTTTCACTTGGAAAATTCAATGATGAATGCAATCAAATTCTTGCCTAGGAATGTGAATTTTCCAAGGACATCATTCCTGAAACTTATTATTGTTGGAAATACTGAGAGGGGGGTGAATCAATATTTCAATAAAAATTAGTTAATTATAAAAAATTTAGAGCATGAATAATAGAAAAATAATCAACAACACATCACAAGAGCAGTATACAACAAATTTTTAGGTGGAAACCCTTATGGGAGAAAAACCACCGAACTCTTTTCTAATATTTTGTGAGTACAAAAATGCACCAATTTCAACTGAAACGGAATCCCCAACTCCCTATTACTCTAAAAAATAATTTAAGTTTATCAGGTAGCTCCAACTCCTGAAAGGACGCTATTGCATCCTAGTTTTACTAGCTCCAACTGGAAGGATGCTCCAATGTCCTAGTTTTATTAGCTACAACTGATAGGATGCTCCAAAATCCTACAAGCTCTAATTTTCCCTAGCATCACCCTGCCACCCTAAAGTATTTTCAGGCTACAACCTGAAGGATACTTCACTCTCCTACCTTGCACCACCTAGGCACCCTGAAAAAGTATATAAAAATAAAGAAACTATTTATGGGCTCCAATACAAGGGACAATGGCCCACTTAAAAAGATATTCAATGAAACATTTTATCCCCATGTGTGCTTCACATAATGAAAACCATATTTTTTCAAAAACTACAGCTAAATGATGTAACATAGTAATAAAATCCTTTATTGTAAATCTAAATAGTTCAAGTGCCTCAAGTCTCTGATGCAATGATGCCTTCAATCTTGCTAATGAAAAATATGTCACAGTTGACCCTCAAAATCAAATGAGCCACTATCTATTAAGATATTTCCTAAATATGTCTCCACTATTGCTCTGACTTGTACCTTTACTGCTTACATATACTGATTATTTTTCCCTTAATTCTTACTGTTGTAGACTGAAGCCCCTTCTCTAGAGGTCCGAGTCTGTTCAAGGATCTTATTGTGACCAAATATCAAATCTTGAGAGACACTCTGAATTAGTCCACAAATAATAAGACCTATTCAAGTGAAACCCTTGTGCACAGAATAACACTCCAAAAACTTCAATGTCAGTTAAACAATGTTGCAAGAGTTGGGACAATTTTTGAAATTGATGCCAAAAAATAATACACTACAAATTGCAATGGATCATGTATAATTTATATCAACAAAATGTATAATTTTTGAAACCCTTACAGAATGAAATATTGTTGAAAATTATTTTTTTCAACACCCCTTTGTTACTCATATTACAAGAGGAAGACTATGTCCATATAGTGAGTGCCCTTATCTTGTGGTGAAGTTTTCAATGAATAGATAGTTCTGGCCACAAACTAATAACAATCAATTCCTGAAGGTCAAATAAACTATGGAATTACTTCATAACATAGTGACTAACAATAGCCTTGAACTGCGAAATTTATCTTTGAAAGACGTCCTACACATATTAACTATTATTGTTGCTAGGGTTGAGTGATCCTTAGAACAATACCATGTATCTTCTCCTTGATCACAGAGATTAGGCATGATTATAATAATTTCCATGTAGGGCACAATTAGGGCTTGTCACAATATAAAAAAAATCCAAGATTTCACTAATGTTACCCCACAACATGTGCGCAAGAACATATATTGGATATAATTCAAAGGATCTTCCTCTGATTCGGATAAGTACAACCCTTTCAATGGTCTACAATATATTATTTTTACAGTCCTGAGATAGACTTCAAAAATAGTCTACTCCTTATCATTGAATTAGTTTAAACCTTACACAAATATATACCTCTAATTCATATTGAAAGACAACCATGTAGAGCTCAGAAAAATTGGAAAAAAATTCACATTTCAACCTCATAAGGGCTGCAAACATGCCACATAAGGGCCACAAATATGACCAAGAAAGGGCAACAGATATAACTCTTAGATCAACCTCTGAAATTTGATTGAAAGATCGTTCACAGAAATTCGAGCCTTAGGGTCCGCATAGGAGTAACGTAAGAGAAAGCCCACAAAACACATAAAAATATGAATTTAAGATCTCATATGACCTCAAACAATAATCAATGCCACTCCGAAACCATGAGCCAAAAATACAAATATTAAAAAGTCAAAAAAATTTCCACATCTTTGACCTTCTCCCACATATTCGCTTGAATACTCAAAGGTCGCAAAGAGACACCAAAATAATTTCATTGAATGCCTCAGATCTTCATTGCATTTGAGGATAGGTCATCCTTGTATATATAGAGGTCAAGGTATCTTCTAGAGGGCAAGTTGATCTGTAAAAAAGGAGGGAAGCCGACCTAATTTTGAATTTCAAATTTGAATAATCCTTCGAGACAAAAATTTGGAGGGAGCCATCTTTAAAATTATATTTTGAATTTGAATTGGAGAGTAAATGATTTTTTAATCATATGCTCTTGAAAAGTCTCCTTTCATGCAACTAAGTTTGACCTCAAAATATTTAATTAAGTCCTTTAAGGTTTGATCAATTTTCTAGCCAATGATAACCTGCCACATCATCACATTTTATGAACTTTGACCACAAGGAGGGGGCTTCAATATTTGATCGATCATATATTCGCATTCGTGATGAACCATGAGGCATGCTATATACCATTGGAATTTGAATGAGGAGGATAATCAAATGATGATGGTATTGAGCCAAAGAAACTTAATTTTCCTTTTAATTTTGATAAACTAAATCAAGGATTCTTATGGTGTTGCTTGGGTTGACATCAATGACAACCAATTTTCAACAATATCTCCCTTTTTCATTGATGGAAACACACATACTCCCCCTATGATCAGTTCTCCCCGTGACTCCATGACTATGATATTCTTCCTTTTATTTCTCTCCCCCTTTGACATCAATGAAAAAGGGTGACTCCCCTTGATACACTATCTTATTCTCTCTTCCTATAACATGCCTATCTCCCCCCTGTCTACTTGGATGGATGGAATTTATATCAATGTGAACCTCAGAATCCCAATATTTTTACGAAGATACTCAAAAGTCTCTCGAGGTATAGGTTTGATGAATATGTCGATTATCTGCTCCTTTGTTCCAATGTATTCAACCTCGATATTCTTTTCTACAACATGTTCCCAAATAAAATGATATTAATAGGGATATTTTTTGTCTTTTAATGCATTATAGGATTCTTGGAGATACTTATGGCGCTGGTGTTATCCTAAAATAATAGAATTGGATCATAAAACTTCACTTGGAGATCCTACAAATTTTGCTTCATAAAAAGAACACAGGCATATGTGTTGTTTGTAATGTTCAGACAGAATCAAACAACTTTCACACAGCCAGAAGATTCCTTACCCTAGCAAATATGAGCAAGGCTATATCGGAGATGGCCCCGAAGGGATTTCTGATTATGTCCTCTAAAAAAGAGAGGATGAGAACGAGCCCTGTCTGGCCTTTATAATTAGCTCGCCTAATATTTCTATTATATGGAGATTTTGCTAGAAGAGTGAGCTGGCATTTATATGCAAGACGGGAAAATATGGGTGAATGCGTAAACCTCGATGAAATAAACCCTCCTTTAGGTTTTCTCATTGCGTGTATGATGGTGGCAATGTGTACAAGATCTTGAGAAATGATTACTCAAAATAAAATCCTTCAATAAGAACATGAGTGACAGACATGAAATACACTGCTACATATATTATGCCCAACTATGATTGCGCAGTCACTAAAGGAGGACTGCTGCAAAATAATGATACAATGAAGATATGGCAATATGAAGCTCAAATAAAGAAGGGGGAGATGAATCTCAACCCCTGGAAACTATAATAAACAATCCCTAAAGGGATTGGCTACAATACATACAAAATGGAAAATTTGCAGAAATGCTGGAGTCGCTGGAGCAGCTGCAACTCTAAAATGAGAACATGAAGGAGATGGCTGAATAATGCTGCATAAAATGTATATACCTCCTCCAATGGAAATCTAGAGTGAAAGGCTGATCCTTTCACCAAAGATCTCACCCTCGAAAATGCTAGTGCAACCCCTCACTGCAATGGCACTCAAGAACTGCGCAGTCAAGGAGAGGAACTGCGCTATAGGTGATGGGAAGAGGTTGGCCTCCTGCCAAGATATGAGAAATGGAGCTGATATCTCCCCTATTGATCTCCCAGATGCATAAAAGCTTCCTCCTCTGAAATCTGAGCTCCGGAATGATGATGTGAGAAACCTTCACTGCAACCCCAGCAACATAATGGCTCTTGCTGCAAGAATCACTGCACTGAAAGGAATAGCTTTGGCCTTGAGCCAAGGTGTGGAGAAGATGAAGATCAGACCTTCAAGAGCTTCTCAAGAAGGGGAATCCTTGAACAAGAAATCCCTTGTGCTAAACAGCACAGCTATCACAGTTGTCAACTGTAGAAAGCAAGCAATTCGAAATATCCAAGCTGGCTCAAAATGGTTGCTTTCCCCTCCTTTTATGCAAATGAAGGCTCCTTAGCCATGGACCCCACACATTAGGGTTTCCTCCTCCTCATGCAATTTCGTAGGCTTCCCAAGCAAGCCACACATCCATCTATTGCGCAGTTTGACTTGGTCAACATGACCTAGCCCTCTTTGTAATTAACCCTTTTCACACATGGAGTAACACCTCTAGTTAGGGAAATATTTATATATATATATTTTTTTATATCAGATAATGAGTTCGAGGAGAATTCCTCTAGTTAGGGAATTTTTTTATTTTTTTTCATACTTGGATAATGAGTTCAGGAGAATTTAACTTTAGTTCACCCATGCTACCATCAAGTAACCCTCCAGTATTTCATTTATGTTACACATAATGACTATTTCCTGTATATAATTTTTTCCCCACACATATGCATTCTCCACCAATATGTTGAGATCTATGTATATATACATATATATTACCTATATATATATTTAAATATATAGATAACATATGGGGCTAACATGTATTTATCAACCAAATCCTTTTAAATCTTTATCCACCACATATACATATGTAATACCTCTCTTATTAAGATATTTGATCCATATTTACATACCACATCTATAATATATATAGATATATATATAGGTATTACCCATACATTGAAAATCTTGTGTACTACGTACATAGTTCCATCCCTTTAATACTATGATTATATATATGATACCTATATCGAATAGGGTCCTTTGACCAATGTATATATACATATGCACCACGCCCCGTTGTTAATAACAATAACCTTGACACCCCTCCCTTTTAATAATAATAATAACCTTGAAACCACATATATAACTAAGGCGTGTAATTATTGATGTACGCTTTGTTAACCCTCGTTTGCAAAGGCATACTTACACACTTATTACATGAACATATATATTTATATTTCGCCAATAGCGACTTCCTCTTCCGAAACTGTTGACCTGCGTAAGTGAAGTGGAGACTATAGTGACTAAACTCGGTAGCATAGTATGCATACCATATAGTTCATTTGCGCCGAAATCAAAACCCGAGTTATATACCTATGTTTTGCATTATGATTTTTTTTTTTTTCGTGACTAACCCTAACTCAGTTCTTCCTTAATCCCATTTCATTATTACCTTGACTTGTTGCGGTGTTTTGGACAGTCACACAGGTTTTAATGACGGCGGTATGCATTTGGCGGTTTCCTTCCACTCGACGCTACTGGCGAGGGTCTACTATTATTCGTTTGAGTGTGGAACCAGCACCTACGCGTCGGGGTTTTATGCGTAAGTACACCATCTTTGTACTGTTACGATTCTTATGAGCCGCCTAGCCCATACTCTGTTCGACGGTTGTTGGCATGTGAACTCGGCTCGTTACATTTTCTTGAGTTTTGTTTGCAGGAGGAGTATCTCTCCCGCGAGAGAATGTAACCTGTGGCGGCGTACCTTGCCCCACGTCCAACCAGCATTCGACATGTGGATTCCGAGCAGACAGCTCTGGCGTTTTTCAGTACTGAGAGCGCTAAGCTCCAGCCCTGGTCTAGGGTTAATCTAATGTCTAGGTACCTACGACGCCTAACCTTCCCTACGCTCATTGATGTCCAGGGTACCCTTCTGGGTACGTGTTGTGCCTGCTACATCAACATTGGGATTTCTTGCTAGATATCGGGCAGAGGAATTAGGATTTCAGATGTTCATTAAACCAGAGGTTATTTCACCGATCTCTGTACCAGTTCCCTCCTATCTTATGTACGCTGAACTCCTTTCGTCTCCCTTATCCAAGTTTTAGTGTGACTCATGTGCATATAGGTTTCAGATTTCGATGGTGCTGAAGAGTTGCACGTATGTCTGCGCCAAGAGGGTAAGAACTCGTCGTCTCCGTCTATCTACTGGAGACAAGGAGCGAGTTGGTCCTCTTGGGCATATTCATAAATCTCTGTTTTCGTCTTGCCGCAGTTCTGCAACTCCATTCGGAGGTAAACCCAAATCGTTTAACTTGTGAATGTTTTGGGTCATTAAGTTATCATTTGAATTCACCAGATCGATGTCAAACTCATTCTGGGTTTACGATTTTATATTCCGGTTGAACTGTTTTCCCTTTTGTTTTACTAGAATATTATAAATGGTTCCTATGAGGAGAAAGGATACCGAATAGGTTATGTCAGTGATCTACCTCTATGAACGACATCTCCATGCCTAAATTTCTACCCCAGCCAGTAGTTATGACATCCACTATTGCGTTGGACGTATCACTTTGTATTTTGAATTTGTTTTTCAACTACTGTATAAAATCGTTCGGAGAGGTTGCGGCCTCATTTATGCTTGCCTTCCAGAGAAATTATAGTTGGTTAATCCACCATATGAATATTTATAATCCTTATGGTTCGACCGTAACTACTGTAACATGATTCGTTTACAAATTCTTTCCGTCAATCTCTCTTTCTAAAATCGATAATAGCATGAGATATTAGTATGGTGTTCGGTGCTGATTTTAATTCTCTGTTGTTTCTCATATCCACATGCATAGCAATCATGATTAAAACGAGACGTGAAATCGCTCGGCGTACATGCTACAGTGGTGATAGTCTACACTCGTCGCCATTATGTTTTATCTTTTCCCTCTTTTAATCCCATTTAATTGTGAACAGGATTTTGTTTTATTTTTGTTTGTGGTAGGGTTTATAAAAGTCAGTACCGTCGTAATTATCTGTTTGGCCTACGCCCAAAACATTTAATTTAACGCCACGCATATTAGATAGGGTGACTGTACATTAGTTAAATTGGCGGTATCTCTATATATATAGATTCCCCTGACATGCTTGATTTGCATCGACGTCTTATTTTGAGCATATATGGTTTATTTATATATAATTCACATTTATAACTTCTATTGCCGCGTATAATTCATATACATATTGCTTTACATTTATATCTTCTTTTTGGACGAGAAGTTTGGCACCAACATGTATATCTAATGTATTTCAATATTATAAGGACCTCTTTGTATTTGTACTTAATACTTGTTGATGACTGGATATTTGGTTAAATGCAGGTACAAGTATTAAATGGTTCATGTAAAAATGTACACTCGCATAGAGTAAATTCATTTCCCTAGTATTTACTTCAAGTTTTTGGGTTCATATGAATTTAAAAGAAACATATATCATAAACTTTCTATGCAGGCTATAATACTCCTATAAGGTGGAGTTTCTCCTTTATTAGCACAATTTCGAATTCCTTGCTCCAATGTCATTACATTTTTCTCCTTTTGAGTTTGGGTGTCATGCACATTTCAATGTTGTGGCACTATTTCCTAGCCTATCTATGAGCATATATTATCATATGTATATGTATATATAGGTCTTCAATAGTCATTGAATAGTATAACTTAATTGTAGCTTTAGTTTTTTTTTCTATATTGCTTAGTTCAATAATTTGATATAGGTTTCAAGTTACAATATGCTCTATACAAGCTGTGAATGATATATTCCTCCTGTAGAATAGAATTTATTTTATTTTATTTTTAAGCTAGAACATGTCGACATGCCTAATCCAACATCTTTTGATTTTCTTTTATGATATCTTATAACTCTAGATCTGCTAATATAGTTTTCCACTTACATATAAGCATAAAATTTCACAGCTGTACATATATAGGGTGTAAGGTAATATTCAATTTTCTGGCATAAATCCAAATGTCAAAATTCATTGTATTTACTTTCAGCGGTTTGTATTTATACCATGTAACTCTAGTACTTATATAATGTTTCTCTAGCAGACTCATAAGCATACAATATCACACTTGTGCCTATAAGGAACAAAGCAATAATTAATCATCTGTAGAGGTTAACTAACTTCAGATTTAAACCAACCTTGGTTTAGAGATTCTGGAGTTTCTACTCTATGGATTTTCTGGTCTACGACTAAACAGAATCTAGAAGGTAAATGCCTAAGGATAGATTCTGTTAAATGTAGTACCATAATTTTCTCATTTTAATAAAATTCGATTTTATATGTAGCCAATTCATACTGTAATAAGACAAAGTATAAGAATTTCAGAACATACCACAATCTGCAAAATGACCAACTTCCCAACCTTAGAATCCTCTTTATCTCCCAGGATTCACCCCCGAGCTGAGATCACCTCCTAGCACAGATCAACCTCTGATCTGCCTAGGAGCAGCTTATTTAAGCTCATATTTCCCCAAAGCATGTTTCTAATTCTGCGTTCAGAATAGCAGGATGCTTTCTTTCCTGTTTAGCCTAGGCTTCCCATCTTGGGATTCTTTAAAGCTGCTTTAAGCTTTTCCTCAGCTTTTCCATCTTTTTCTTTACCTCTTCCCAACTACTCCTCTTCATTGGGGAAATTTAGATTCCTCCTCAATCTAAATTAATTTCTTTCAAGGATTTTTGAAAGATTTTGGGGATTTGTTGCCTTATCCATCCTCATGGATTTGGAAAGTGATCTCTAATCCTCATCTTGGTCAAAATGCACAATCATTTTATTTATTTTCCTCAAATAAAATATGCAAATACATTCACACCATACTTATCCCTTGGGGTCCACCCCTTTAGGATTAAAGTTCAAATGTCTAACTTTAAAAATTCAGCACACAATTTGGGGGTGTTACATATTCCCCCTCTGAAAATAAACACCGTCCTCGGTGTTTTTATTCAACTACTAGAGTTCACTTAAACAAAAATGGATATTTCTCCATCATTTCAGCTTCTCTTTCCCAGGTGGCTTCTTCAGCAGTAAAGTGCTTCCACTGCACTTTTACTCTGACCACTATTCTGTTTCTCAATTCAATTTCTTCCCGCTCCAATATTTGAAGCGGTTTTGGCAGAAACTCCCCTTCTGGTTCCACCTGTACAACATTCCAATCAACTATGTGAGAAGCATCATGCACATATATTTTTAATAATGAAACATGAAACACATTATGCACTCTAACATGGGGTGGTAAGGCCAGCTTGTAAGCCACTGGTCCCACCCTTTCTAACACCTCAAAAGGCCCACAATATCTAGGTGTAAGTTTTGCACAACTTCCAGCATAAAGTGTGCTCTTTTTGGGTTTGATGCGTAAATACACATGATCTCCTTCTTTAAATTCTCGGTGCACTCTTTTCTTATCAGCGTAGCTTTTCTGGCGATCCTGTGTTGTCTTGATGTTTCTCTGTATTTGTTTAACAATTCTCTCCATCTCTTGTAGGGCATCTGGTCCCAACACCAGTTTATCCTCTGGTTGACTCCAACTCAAGGGAGTACGACACTTTCTCCCATAGAGTGCCTCAAACGGACTCATCTTAATAGAGGATTGGTAGCTATTATTATAGGCAAACTCAGCTAGATGCAGATATTCTTCCCACTTTGATGGTCTATCCATCACATACATTCGCAACATATCCTCCAAAATTTGATTCGTCCTTTCTGTCTGCCCATCTGTTTGAGGGTGATAGGCAGTACTAAAATTCAGTTTAGTACCCATCCCTCCAAACAACCCCTTCCAAAATGCTGCTGTAAATTTAGCATATCGATCTGAAACAATTACTTTGGGAACTCCATGCAGCCTTACTATCTCCTTCAGGAAAACATTTGCTACTTGAGCTGTTCCGAAAGTAGATTTCACTGGTATAAAGTAGGCCGCTTTGGTTAAAGTGTCTACTACCACCATTACATAATCATGTTGATATTTTCTTCTAGGTAGTCATGTTATAAAATCCATGGAAATTGTGTCCCATTTCCATTCCTCAATTGGCAGGGGATTTAAAAGACCTGCTGGATGTTGATGCTCAACCTTGACCAGTTGACATTCCATACACTTATTTAGATACTCTGCCACATCTCTCTTCATTCCTGGCCAGAACAACTTCTTCTTCAAGGCTGTTAACATCTTTTGATATCCTGGATGTCCTGCATAGGGCTGTTTGTGATATTCATCTAGAATTTCTCTTTTCAAGGACTCTATATTTGGAATATACAACCTGTTTTTGTAATAGAGCAGCCCTTGTTGATTTTTAGTGTAATCTGTTTTATCCCTTGTCTGTAATTTTACCAAGAGTGCTTCATAGTTGGGATCTTGAGTTGTTGCTTTTCCCACCAATTCCTCTACATCCATATGGGCACTAATCCCCATGCTGTTTAGATTTTGACAAGCGTTTCTACTTAATGCATCAGCAACTTTATTTTCTTTCCCCTTGATATGCTTGATGTCCATATCAAATTCACTTAAAAAGGATAGCCACCTAGCTTGTCTTGCATTCAGGTCAGTTTGAGAAAAGAAATATTTAAGACTAATATGATCAGTCATCAATGTGAACTTCTTCCCCAGCAGATAGTGCCTCCACATTTTTAAAGCATGAATAACAGCTGCAAACTCCAAATCATATGCACTATAATTCTGTTCATGTATTTTCAATTTTCTAGATTCATAGGCAATGACTAAATTTTCCTGCAATAGGACTCCTCCTAGCCCTTCTCTGCAAGCGTCTGTACATACAAAAAGCTCTTTATCAGGATCAGCAATTTTTAATATAGGGGCTGAAATAAGTTTTTGTTTCAATTGTTCGAAACTGTTTTGACATTTCTCAGTCCACACGAACTTAACACCCTTCCTTTGTAAGGAGGTTATGGGATTTGCTATAGCAGAAAATCTTTCCACAAACCTACGATAATAGCCTGCTATCCCCATAAATGATCTTACTGCTGAGACATCAGTGGGGACTGGCCATTCTTTAATGGCTTTTATCTTTTCTTTGTATTAACCAACCTTTTTCGTAAAATTATATGACCTGCAGCTAATTTATCTTAAAATTCACTTATTAACTTACAGAATCACAAAGTCTGTAATATTTCAATGTTCCTGATGTTCATTTTCGTTTCTGGAGTAGACTAAAATATCATCTATGAACACCAGCACAAACTTATCCAAATACTTATTTAACACACTGTTCATCAAGCACATAAAGGTGGCAGGGGCATTTGTCAGTCCAAAAGGTAGGACTACAAATTCGTAGTGTCCATACCTGGTTCGAAAAGCTATCTTGCTAATATCTTCTTCTTTGATTCTAAGCTGGTGATATCCAGTCCTTAAGTCAATCTTTGAAAATACTGAAGCTCCTCTCACTTGATCGAAAAGATCATCAATTCTAGGAAGTGGATATCTATTCTTAATGGTCAACTTGTTCAGTTGACGATAGTCAATGCACATCCTAAAAGTTTCATCTTTCTTTTTCACAAACAAAACCGGGGCTCCCCAAGGAGACACACTTGGTCTGATATACCCTTTATCTAACAATTCTTGCAGCTGCATCTTCAGCTCCATAAGCTCAAGAGGGCTCATCCGATAAGGGCTCGGGAAACAGGTGTGGCTCCCGGTACCAGATTGATTGAAAAATCAATCTCTCTTTTGGGGGGAAGATGAGGGATTTCCTTGGGGAAGACTTCCTTAAGTTCTCGGATGACTGGTATAGCATTCAGTAACTCTTCTTCAGTTTGATGTTCTATTTCTTCTACATGCACTGCATAGACTTGGTATCCTTTTCTAGCTGTTCTTTTTAATTGTAAGGTTGATATTTGTCTTATTGAAATGGATTTTGGTTTCCCTTTTAGTGTAAAAGGTTTCCCTTCCTCATCCACACAATGCAGGGTTTTATCCCAGCAGTTCATCAGGGCTTTCTTCTGTTCCAGCCAATCCATTCCTATTAGCAGATCATAGGATCCTAATGGCAAGAGGTTCAAATTTACTTATCAGAAGCCATTTAATTTCTAATGCTGTTTTAGGCGCTTATGTGTGACTTTTCTCTTAGTTCAAAAGGTCAAACAGACACAACCATGACTCATGAAACTTTTTTTGTGTTTAATTTTACATTTTTCTACAATCCTTTGATTCAATGTAACTCAAAGAAGCACCTGGATCAATCAAAACAGTAACAGGTAGGTTAGAAATCTTACCCTTCATTTCCACCATGGTGGCTTGATGTTCTGCTTGCCTATTTTCCAGTGCTGCACTGATGGTTGGTATGTTTCTGGCTATGTCATTGACTGTTGTTGCCTCTCGCTCTCTGCTGATCATATGAATATTTCGATGGGGACAGTCCCTCATCATATGGGGTTCTCCACAGCCCCAACATTTCAGAGGTTCCTTCATTCTGACTGTCCCTTCCTTTCTATTGTTCCCTTCTACTGGTTTTGAAGCCACTTGGGACTGAGCAGTTTGACTTTCTTTTGGTTTACTGAATTTTTTCCGCTGATGATCTCTACCAAAATTTCTTAGATATGCTGGTTTTGGTCTTTTACCTTTGAACTCACCCTTGTTCAGCCAACTCTTCCCTTGTTCAGCTTTACCTTTGAACTGCTGATAGCATAATCTTTCTTTTCTAACAGCTTCATCCATTGTTTTTGGGTTGTCAAACTCAATTTTCTCCTTGTAGACAGTAGGCAAACAATTTAAAAACCTTTGCACCTTTTCTTTTTCTTCCCTAATGTAAGGAACATACCTCAGTAAATTTGTAAACTTAGTGACAAACTCATCAATAGTGAGCTGTCCTAGTCTAAGTTCATGGAATTCTTTGGCTTTATCATCATAATAACGTTCATTCAAATAACGAATTTTGAACTTAGTCTGAAAATCTTCCCAAGTAACTGTCTTTTCATCAATGGCATGCACCATTTTTGTCTCTTCCCACCACAGTGTAGCTTTTCCTTGTAGCTGGTACACGGCTAATCTAGCCTTCAGATTGCTGTCATATTCATAAACTTGGAAATACTTGATCATGTTCAGCAACCAAGCTTCAGCATCCTCCTCCTTCTCCCCATCATAGGAGGGAGGTTTGATCTTTCTAAATTCTCCCTGCAGTTCTCTTTTCTGTTAGGGATTTTTTTTTTTTTTTTTTTCATACTTGGATAATGAGTTCAGGAGAATTTAACTTTAGTTCACCCATGCTACCGTCAAGTAACCCTCCAGTATTTCATTTATGTTACACATAATGACCATTTCCTGTATATAATTTTTTCCCCACACATATGCATTCTCCACCAATATCTTGAGATCTATGTATATATACATATATATTACCTATATATATATATATATATTTAAATATATAGATAACATATGGGGCTAACATGTATTTATCAACCAAATCCTTTTGAATCTTTATCCACCACATATACATATGTAATACCTCTCTTATTAAGATATTTGATCCATATTTACATACCACATCTATAATATATATAGATATATATATAGGTATTACCCATACATTGAAAATCTTGTGTACTACGTACATAGTTCCATCCCTTTAATACTATGATTATATATATGATACCTATATCGAATAGGGTCCTTTGACCAATGTATATATACATATGCACCACGCCTGCTAAAGTAATAAATAATAACTTCTTGATACTCTTCTACTTTCCTTTAATAATAATAATAACCTTGAAACCACATATATAACTAATATGTAGATTATCATAAGCGCTTTTTAATCCTCGTTTCAGAGCATGATTTTACACTTATTACATGAACATATATATGATATTTTCACAATAAATTTCTTTCTCAAATCGTTGATCTGTATAAGTGAGACTATAGCATTTAAACTCAGAGTATAGTACGGCTACCCTAGTTCATTTGAATGAATGAAACTGCAGTTATATACCTATGTTTTGCATTATGAATTTTTTTTTCGTGACTAACCCTAATCCCGTTTCTTCCTTAATCCGACATTTCCCCCATTATTACCTTGACTTGTCGCGTGTTTTGACGGCCGTGTTTCTAATATGTTGTATGCATTTAAGCTCATATTTCCCCAAAGCATGTTTCTAATTCTGCGTCCAGAATAGAAGGATGCTTTCTTTCCTGTTTAGCCTAGGCTTCCCATCTTGGGATTCTTTAAAGCTGCTTTAAGCTTTTCCTCAGCTTTTCCAGCGTTTTCTTTACCTCTTCCCAACTACTCCTCTTCATTGGGGAAATTTAGATTCCTCCTCAATCTAAATTAATTTCTTTCAAGGATTTTTGAAAGATTTTGGAGATTTGTTGCCTTATCCATCCCCATGGATTTGGCAAGTGATCTCTAATTCTCATCTTGGTCAAAATGCACAATCATTTTATTTATTTTCCTCAAATAAAATATGCAAATACATTCACACCATACTTATCCCTTGGGGTCCACCCCTTTAGGATTAAAGTTCAAATGTCTAACTTTAAAAATTCAGCACACAATTTGGGGGTGTTACAAACATGAATGCACATTGTGTCATTTTCCATTGAAGGAATTCCTAGACAATGGTAGTGAATTGTCTTGTACGAATGTGAGCATGTGTGAGAAGTGTCATAACCATGTGGGAACTA